>JAHQCQ010005303.1:0-16452 GCA_023539305.1 Ilex asprella | reverse complement strand
TAACCTTCACATGATTTTGTGGACTAAGACTGCATAGTTATATTTTTCATCTAGTCTAACCGACTGTCCTACATATGCTCTAGAAGTGAGAGTTTGAGTAAAAATATATTTTTAAAATGACCAAATTACCATCACCAGCTAACCCAAAAAAAAAAATTGTCATCACATGCACCCTCCCCCCTTTCTCTTTGTGCTCACTTCAGACCTTGATCACCACCATAGTCCATTCATTCTTCTTCCTCGTTTCTTTCTTTGATAAATCCATTATCGATAGCCGCCTCTTCGTATTATGATCTTTCACTTTTATCCTTGTCGACAACCACCACAATCAAACCTAAACCAAAAAAATCTACCAGCACAAACTCCTTACTTTCATCAATCATCAAACAAATCCTATTTTCAATCTCCAAGATTAGGACTTGGAGATTAGGTAAGATAAAGGAGGGGTGGGTTTGCTGGGACGAAGAAGGAGAGAGGATAGTAAGGTTTTTTTATATTTTCTATTAAGAGTGTTAGCAATGCAATTTAGTCTACAAACTATGTGAAGGTGGTTATGTGGACATTTTTAAATGTGAGGGAGATTATGTGCATTTAGAGTATACCACAAGGGAGTAAAATGAAATTTGCCATTTTTTGTCCTCTTTGGAGGAATATCACTATGCACCCTAAAAGATTTTTTAAACTTTCTCTGTACCCTCAGTCAGGAGTCAATTGCGTAGGGGTAGGGCCTTCTCCAAAATGGTTGGACACTTGGACCCATTGCTGCATGCCACTTAAACGTTGATTGGACGTGTCGGTACCCGGGGCGGAGCAGTGACTGTTGTATAATGAGACTAATCTATAACTCAGTGTTTAATTAAAATCCTAATGTTAACATTTTTTAATTTTGTTACTAATTAGAAAATAAAAACGTTTCGAAAATATACTAAAATTGAATAAAAAATTAAAAATATATTTTCAAATAATGGTCTAAATATGCCAAATCAACTTGAAATAGCTTGAAACCTATCCCAATAATGGTGAAAGCATGTCGAAATCTATATAATAAATCAGTTAGCAAGTTGAATTTTTATTTTTTATACATTTTTTCTCTAAAAAATATCATATCACTCAATTCTATCACATGTTCAATTATTTAATATTTAGTTAATTTGTAGTTTAACACAACTTTTATTTCATACATTATTCATATGCGATAGTGTACACATGTTAAAAAAAATTATGGAGCTATACATTTTGAAAAAAAATTGTCGCTATTTGTAAGAAAATAATAAGTAAAAATTAATTTTAAATAATATAAATTAATTAATTAATTTTAAATTTAATACAATGAGATTAATTTTTTAAACGCTAATGTAAATACAAGCTTGGTTGGCAAGTCATTTGTTGGCGCGGAGGAACCTTCTTACGAATGGTCCCGCATAGACACGAGTGTCGCCTCACTTTTGTCACGACCGTGTTGATTACGTAAAGACCGTGTTGATTAATTCATGCCATGCCATCCAATTATAGGACGTTTTTTTTTTTGAACAGTGATAAAAATATTCACAAATATAATAAATATCGATATAGTACTACAACTACCTAATTATATTATAGTGCACTTCTTCCACAATGGTCGGTTCCTATGAGTTAGTGGTTCTAGACTCAAGAAACGAATTCAAATCATGTTTTGACAATTTAGTCGTTTTTACTAATTCAAATTCTTGCTTGCCATGCCCTCCCTTGAACTACTTTTATTTATTGTATTATGAAATCCAAAAAATTATAATTCAAATTCATATCATCCCTTAGATGAGTGGAACTCATCAATTTTTTAGTGAGACCCACTCATCTCACACTCATCCAAGAGATGATATTCATTTGAGTTTTAATTTTTGAGTTTCATTTGAATTATGTAACATTTTTCATAATATTAAAAATTGTAAGGATACTTAGCATACTCTCTTTATTAATCTTGCAATCTTGTCCACCCGACAAAGAGACACCAATCGTTAGTTTTAGTCTTAACGGACAAGGTTATAATTAGACTGACACATTTAACCCGCATAAAAAATAAGTCAAATTTTGATTGGAAATGAATATATGCATTACATGAACTCAACATGACACTAATTCACCCTATAAATAAAAATATATATAAATTGAATAAATTTTAACACAGCGCGGTGCATTTCCGGCCTTTCATTCATAGGATAGGAGCGTTTGAGATTCCTTATTTGATGCTGCAAAATTTCCATAGTTAAGTGGGAGCGATGCATACTTTTTCTTTGTGGCATAGACCAGATGCCAATAGAATCATATGCCTCAGTTATATTTACAATGTCTCAATTACAAACTTTTTTTTCTTTAGGACTTTGACAGTGATTGGCAGTTCATGTTGAAAACTTCCACGAAAATTGACCTATTCCTCTTGTCTCAGTTGAATTCTTTGCAAAGAATATTGTGTTTTTGTGGTATTCTTGGCAAAAAGTCAAAAGAAAGATGCCTCATTGCAGGCTTTAAAGTAAAGGGAAAAAGTTCCCATATCCGCGATATAGTACAAAAAATTATAATTTTTTGTAAACATAAATTACAATTTTTAACAAGTATCCTCGATTATAAGAAATTACAATCAATACTAAAATTATAATTTTTAAGGTTAAGTTATAACTGATCAAAGGTAGATGTTTGAGCAGTTATAACTTCTCACTTCAAATGTGTAATTTTACCATAAAAAATTATAATCGACAGTATAGTACCAATTTTTTTTTTCAATTCTATAAACTTTTCCTAAAGGTTAAGGCTTAAGAGAAGCACTATAAAATTTTGCATTTAGAATGTCAGAGTATAGACACATTCGAATGATAATAATTTTAATTGGTAATGTAAGGAAAAAACTCCCGTACCATCGCCGATATAATACAAAAAATTATAATTTTTATGGTAAAATTATAATTTTTTAAAAATATAAGTTACAGTTTGTAAAGAACATCATCGATTATAGGAGATTACAATTGATACCTAAATTACAACTTTTAAAGTTAGAATTAGTTAAGAGAAGACCATGATCATGATTGATCATAGTCTTTCTTTTCGCAATTATAACTTCTCATTTCAAATGTATAATTTTATCATAAAAAATTATAATTGACAATATAGTACCAATTTTTTTTTTTTTCGATACTAGACTTTCCCAAAAGGTTAAGGCTTAAGAGAGGCACTATAAAATTTTGCATTTGGAATCTCTATTATTTTGAGAATAAACACATTTGGATGATAATAATTTTAATTGAGAATGTATATCTCATTTCCGGTAATGAGATACCCGAGTTTTAGTTAATATAGTGTTTTGATTATTATTATTAATCTAGTGTTGGAATTAATATCATTTTTATTTTTATTTTTAAGACAGAACTTGATATAGAAAGGAGATTAATTTTTGGAATGGAAGTTAATTTTAGGAAGAAACTTCATTTTGATTTTTTTTTTTCTTTGTAGAATACTTAATCATCGTTGGTCATAAGTTTAAGATACTTATCATCGTTGAGAATTTAATTATGATAATAATCTTATTTCCGACTTGAATTATTGAGTAATTGATTATCCAAATATGTTAAGACGTAAGTTAGAGTGTCTAGCAAGTTATATCATGTCATATGTGTGTCGTCTCAAGTTCAAGACGTGTTATTTTGTAGTTGTGTTTCATCATAAATTGTTCCTACAAATAATGAACTAGAATCTGCAGTGCCTCGTGCCCCTTTTCTTCTTTTTTTTTGGTACATCCTAGTGCCCCTTTTCATTAATACCAAAACCACGAGACATGAGCAGTCAACAAAACTCAAAATCTCATTGACTAAAATCCAGGCATCAAATAAACACCATTTAATTGTAATACAAATTTATATAATAAAATATAATATAATTAAAATCTCAAAAGATAAACAAAATGACTTTTTGCATTTTGTGGTTGAAATCTCTTTAAATTTTACTTTAAAATTAATCTGACGGCTAATATTGATGGGTCAGACCAAAATGGCCCAACCCAGCTGTAAAGCCCAAGGTTATGGAAGACCTAGTAGGTCTTATGAGGTCCAAGATAGTCAAGCTCGAAGGGAGTTACAAGAGCATTCAGGAGCCATGCCCTTGCCCTTAGAGGAGAGGAGAGGTCACCTGGGAGAGGAAAGGTCACCTGGGCGATGAAAGGTCGCCAAGGAGAGGAGAATTCGTCAAGCTATTAAGTTGCCTCCAATCTATTATGACCATCAGGTTGGCTATGCAATTACTACGCAAACAACTATATATTGTAAGCTCCCGCAACACTTGGAAGGCATCTCACAAAATCAAGCTCATCTCTTCTCTCCATTGTAATTCTCTACTCTTCCAACACACCGGAGTTAATAAAATTCCCAGAACTCAGCCATTGAAAGTAGACGTAGGTCTTTATTGACTGAACCACTATAAACCTTGTCTTCTCTCTCTACCTATTTTATTGCATTTTAGACTATTTACTTGACTGTGGTGTGCAAACCAATTTGTGCATCATCAGTTTGGCACCGTCTGTGGGAACGACAAAATTCTCACTCAAACACTTTCTTTGTTGAATTTGTTGTCATCACCATCAGATCGATGAATCCCCCCGAAGACATTCCAGTTCAGGAAGAGGAGGTTGCTCCTCCACCTGCCAATCTTGTCCCGAATGTGCAACAGATGTTGGAGATTATGTAGCAACTTGTGGCTCAAAACCAACAGATCCTCCAACTCATGTTCACCGGACAAGGAGGAGCCCAACCTGGACCTCAAGTTAGAGGAGCTCCACACCCTGGGCATCAAGAATCTCCCCACCATGACGTTTCCCATCTAGGTGCCCCCTTGGGCGCCCCATACAGGGACCCCCACCATGATGGACCTCCAGCTCCTCCTCATCCCGCTCCCCATGATTGACACCCTCCTCTCCAAGAGGATGAGGCTGAAAACCAAAGCATAGAGCATGAGAGTCATTTCTGTGGCAATTCTAGAGGACCTTCTCCCAATCAGTAGGACGAAAAAATTAAGGAGGTGCAAAATCAATTGGGTGACGTCTTCAACGCTATGAAAGCACAGGGACCCGAGACGGTGGACTACCTCGTAAGTCGAACTGACACCCCCTTCAAACCTGACATGGCAAATTACCCACTCCCTCAAAAATTCAAGATACTATCCGTTGAGATATTTGACGGCAGGAAGGATCTACTGGACCACCTTGAAACCTCTAAGACCCTGATGCAACTGCACAACGTCCCCGACGAAATTATGTGCAGAGCGTTCCCAACCAACTTCAAGGGATCCGCTCGTCAGTGGTTCTCCAAGATCACACCTGCCTCCATTGGCTCATTTGCTGAGCTGAGCAGGTCCTTCGTGTCACACTTTATTGATGGGCGCTGCCACTCACTTGCTTAGCATAAAGCAAAATCAAGATGTGAGTCAGAGAAGCTACCTCACTCGTTTTAACGAGGAGGTCCTTCAAGTGGAAGAGCCCGATGAAAAGGTAAGCTTGACCGCTCCAGTCATCAAGCTTCCTTTTCTCCGTAATGAAACGCCCACCTAAGAGCATGTCAGAGCTGCTAGCCAAGGCCCAAAAATACATGAATGCTGAAGACGTCACAAGGGCCAGACGAGGTGAGTCCCTGAGGACTGGGGAGAAAAGAAAAGACAGAGAAATGGACAACAAGAAGGAGAGTAGCAACAAGCACAATAGGACAGAAAGGGTACCTGCCAAATACCGGCTCGGTCCCGCTCCCTAAAGAGATCGATAAGCCTTCAATCGCCTCTGGCGGGCACATCCTATTATAGATCCAGGATAACCTCACAGTAAAGTGGTCAGGGAAGATGAAGTCTCCCCCAAACCACAGGAACCCAAACAAGTATTGTCGTTTTCATTGCAACCATGGCCATGACACCGACGATTGCTATGACCTCAAAAGAAAAATTGAGAAACTTATCCCGAGGAGGCACTTGCGCCAGTATATTGCTGGTAAAGGACAGGCACTTACGCCGCCTCACAATCAGGAAATCCAACAGCCCATCGAAGAAATTCACGCCATCTCTGGAAGGCTTGCAGGAGGAGAAGAATCCCTCTCTACTATGAAGGCTCATGCTAGGAAAGTCAGGCACCCTGACGAATTGCGCTCATTTAAGGCACCAAACACATGGCACAGTGAGGTCATATCTTTCTCAAATAAGGATTTGGAAGAAATTCAGCACCCCCATGACGACCATCTGGTGCTCACCATGATTGTCGCCAACTTTCCAGGTGTGAAGGATTCTTGTGGACAGTGGAAGCTCAGTGGACATTTTGTTCGCTGAGGCTTATCACAAACTCAACTTGGGCAGAGAAAGATTGCAGCCCATCAGGTTGCGCCCTCATTAGATTCTCAGGGGAGAAGGTGTATCCCTTAGGGTCCATCACCTTATTTGTCACTGCCGGAGTAGCACTCCAAAGCTCCACTGTCATGGTCAATTTTCTGGTGATAGACTGCCCCTCGGTGTACAACATCATTCTAGGGCGACCTGTACTCAACACTGTAAGAGCGGTGCCCTCTACCTACCACTTCATCATTCGCTTTCCAACCCCAAATGGAGTCGAAGATATCCGAGGAGACCAAATAGCTCCAAGGGAGTGCCACGTCTCCTCAATAAAGACAAGAAAACCACAAGAGGCTCTACAAGTGGAGGTCCTCGACCTAAGGGATGATGCCACCATAGAAAGAGGAGAACCAGTGGAAGAGCTCACTCCAGTAGTTTTAGATGAGGAGCATCCAGACAGAAAAGTGTACATTAGTTCCTCCCTTTTTGAGGACTTGGTCCACCGGCTAATAAAGTTCCTGAGGCTTAAAATGGATGTTTTTGCATGGTCGCATGAAGACCTCGAGGGCATTGACCCTGAGGTCGCCACCCACTATCCTAATGTTAACCCTCGCCACAAACCTGTTTGCCAAATGTTAAGGGGTGCCTCTACTGAAAGGGCCCAAACAATGGAAAAAGAGGTAGAAAAGTTGATAGAAAACGGAGCGGCCAGAGAAGTAGTCTATTCTGAGTGGCTCTCAAATGTGGTAATGGTGACTAAAGCTAATGGAAAGTGATGGCTCTGCGTGGACTTCACTGAACTTAACAAAGTGTGCCCGAAAAATAGCTACCCATTACCACGAATCGACCTCCTCATTGACGCCACCGCAGGACATGAATTATTCACTTTCCTGGATGCATATTCTGGATATAACCAGATAAGCATGCACCCTCCAGATCAGGAGAATATATCATTCATCACTCCAAAGGGGACCTATTACTACAGGGTCATGCCCTTTGAGTTGAAGAACGCAGGAGCAACCTCCCAGCGACTAGTGAACAAAATGTTCGAGTCACAAATCGAAAAAATAATAGAGGTGTACGTGGACGACATGTTGGTAAAAATTTTCGCAGCGGTAAACTATATTGATCACCTCCAAGAAACCTTTAACGTGCTCAGGTCATACCGCATGAAGTTAAATCCTGAAAAGTGTGTCTTTGGTGTAGGCTCAGGAAAGTTCCTTGGCTTTATGGTCAACCAGAGGAGAATTGAAGCAAACCCTGACAAGATCAAGGCCATCCTAGATATGAAATCGCCTACCTCGACCAAGGAGCTCCAATGCCTCAATGGGAGAGTTGTAGCTCTCAACAGATTTGTCTCCAAGTCTACAGACAAATATTTACATTTCTTCAAGATTCTCCGAAAGGTGTTCGAGTAGGGACCTGAGGCAGAGGAGGCCTTTCAAAAGCTCAAAGCCTACTTGGCTACACCTCCTCTCCTTTCACATGCCACCCCAGAAGAGAAATTGTACCTATACCTTTCTGTCTCCCTGTCAGCAATAAGCTTCGTCCTTATAAGGAACCACGATGGAGTGCAGAAGCCCATCTATTATGTGAGCAGAGTGTACCGAGGAGCAGAAATCAGATATTCGGGACTAGAGAAATTAGCCCTCGCCCTCATCTCAGCAGTTAGGCGTCTGGGACATTACTTTCAGAGTCATACCGTTATTGTGATTTCCAAACCAACCTCTGAGGAGAATCTTGAAAAAACCGAATGTATCTGGGAGACTCCTGAAATGGGCAGTGGAACTAGGCAAGTTTGATATTCAATACCAGCCAACCATCAAAGCGCAAGCCTTGGCAGATTTCATTGTTAAACTTACACCCGCAGAGAAGGGCCAAGAGTATTCCACACTCCAAACATCAAGCCCAAACACTCAAGGCAATCAAGCGTTGGGCAAGGACATCCATACGTCTGGGAAAGACACACTGAAATCCAAAACAGACGCCTAGGATGGCACAGGCGCCCAAACATCCAAGGCAGACGCCCAGAATGGTGCCCAGTCTGGCGTCCAAACCCCTCCTGGAGCCCAGCCTGCCTTGTTTGATGCCCAGATTGGTGCCCAGCCTGCCTCGTCTGGTGCCTAGACCCCTCTTAGCTCCCAGACTGGCGCACCAGTCTGCCTTGTTTGGTGCATAGACTGGTGCTTTGCCTGGTGCCCCGACTCTTACATCAGCGCTCTCTAAGCCCCTCTGGAACCTTTACGTGGATGGCTCCGCGACCAATGACGGAGGTGGAGCAGGCTTAATCCTGATTAGCCCCGAAGACACTCTTATCAAGTATGCTGTGAAGCTTCATTTCATCACCTCTAACAATGAGGTAGAATATGAAGCCCTCCTCTCTGGCCTAAGGTTGGGAGTTGAAATGGAAGCCCAACACCTCATCACTCATAGCGATTGCCAGCTGATTATCAACCAAGTGAATAGGGAGTTTGAGGCAAAAAGTGCCAGAATGCAGGAATACCGTGGCAAGTGATCGCAAAATTTCAATACTTGCAAATCCTCCATATCCCAAGAGAGGATAACATGGTTGCTGATACACTAGCCAAGCTTGCCCCATCTTTAGAAGCCTCACCGGGACCAACATTAATTGGCCACCAGTTCGAACCAAGTAAATTAGACGTGAAAGCCACAAGCGTCAACTGTGCAGCTGTCGAGTCAAATTAGATGACTCCATTAAGAGCTTACCTCCAGAATGGCGTGTTGTCAGATGACCCCCTCGAGGCCAAGAAACTCAGTGTGAAAGCCTCCAAATTTACCATCTTACAAGACACTCTGTACAAGAGAGGCTACTCCTTACCATTATTGAGATGTCTCTCACCTTAAGAAGCTTACAATGTCTTGCGGGAGATCCATGAAGGGGTTTATGGGAATCATTCTAGAGGGTGCTCCCTCACTCACAAGGCGCTGAGACAAGGCTACTTCTGGCCTAGTATGATGAGGGATGCCCAAGACTTTGCCAAGAAGTGCGACAAATGTCAGCGCTTTGTCACTGTGCCTAGACAGCCACCCGAGGAACTCGTAGTCATCATAAGTCCGTGACCCTTCTCCAAATGGGGCATCGACATCCTATGCCCCCTACCTCTAAGTAGGGGACAATGCAAATTTGTGGTGGTAGCAATTGATTACTTTACCAAATGGGCGGAGGCCGAACCCTTAGCAAAAATAACAGATGTAAAGGTAAATAATTTTATCTAGAAGAGCCTAGTCTGTCGTTTTGGGATACCCCATGTCATTGTCAGCGACAACACCAAACAGTTCGACAACAAGCTCCTGAATGCATTCTACGCAAACCTCCAGATAAAGCAGCCTCATTCCAGCCCAGCGCACCCGCAGGCAAACGGACAAGCAGAAGTCATGGTGAAAATAGTGCTACGCAACTTAAAGACAAGGCTAAAAAAGGCGAAAGGTCTTTGGGTTGACGAGCTCCTAAGCGTTTTATGGGCCTACCGAACCACACCAAGAAGTACAACTAGAGAAACCCATTTTCCCTCGCCTTTGAAACTGAGGCAGTCATCCCTGTAGAGATCAGAATACATTCTCTTAGGGTCCAGCAGCATAACCCTTCCACCAACAAGGAAGGACTCTGCATCAACTTCGACTTGGTAGATGAGGCAAGGAAGATGGTTGTGGTCCGCAACGCGGAGTACAAGCGTTGCATAACAAAGTACTACAACTTGAGGGTGAAGCCTCATTCCTTCCAGCTAGGAGACTGGGTCCTAAAAAAAATGATCCTATCCACAAAGGATTCACAAGAAGGAAAACTGAGACCAAACTGGAAGGGACCCTACCTTATAATAGAAGTGGTAAGGCCAAGCACCTACAAGATTCATAGTTCTGAGGGAAAGATTTTGTTTCATCCATGGAGTGTTAAGCACATGAAGAGATACTATTAGTGACACTTTGAGAGAGAATAGAAAAGTTGGGAACTTGATTTTATTTTTTACCTTTTTATGTTACATAAGCAATGAAATGAATAGAATTTCAAAAGAGCATCAGTGGCAAAAATCACTTCTACAAAAAATAGGGTTACAAATGCAACAAATTGCTTTCCTTTCCTTAAAAAAAATAAAAAATAAAAAATAAAAAAGTCTCTAGCACTCTAACCACTCTCACGGTCATCATCCTCTTCCTCGTTATCACCCTCGGCGTCATCAGAACCTCCATCGCCCTCACTAGGCGCCTCAGTTGGCAAGAAGCCTGAGACCTCAATCTCAGGAAAAGCAGCAGAAATCTTTTTCCGGAGCTCCTCGTAACCGTCAATGAAAGCATCTGCAATGCCATCCTCCAGGTCCGCCTCAGCCCGAGAAGCTCTTTCCTGAGCAGTCTTCATCTCCGCCTGAACAGACTTCACCTCTGCCGCGGCGACAACCTCTCTAAGCATGACCCTCTCGCGGGTCTTTGCAAGCTCAGTCTCACTAAGCATGGCTCTCTCACGGACCTTTGCAAGCTCAGCCTCAAGCTTGACCACCCTCACATGGGTCGCTGAGAGCTTAGTCTCCCCCAGCGTGGCCCTTTCACGAGCCTCTGTAAACTCAGCCTCGAGCGTGGTCACCCTCTCATGGGTCGGCGAAAGCTCAGCCTCAAGGCCAGACACCTTCTCACAGGTCGCCACAAGGTCAACATCAGAAATTCTCCTAGTAGCTTCAAGCTCGGTGATCCTCCTCTGAGCAGCAAGAAGCTCATTTTGCACCACTTCATGATCGTGCTTTAGCTTGTGATAAAGGATAGTCCTTGAAAACATACACATAGCTGCAGTTGAGGCCTGGTGAAAAACAAAAGACAAATGGATATCAAAAATCTGTGGAAGGAATGGAGAAGGAGAGATAAACAAATCCTTACCTAAGCCTAGCTTTCCAAATAAGAGTTCAAGATTACCTCGGTGCCCGATGAACTAAGCTCATTCATGTCATTGGATAACAAAAACTTCCCGAGTCGATCCCTGATGACTCGCGCATTACCCAACATTGAGGTAATCTAAGAAGGTGCCCTGGTTGAAATCCCCATAAGAGAAATGGACAGATGAGGGGCAGAAGGTGTGGCTAACAAGCGGAACGTCAAGTGAGACTCTAGAGAGGGGGTGCAGTCGAGGAAGTGCCCAAATGAGTCTCCAAATGGGGAGGCATCCCTGGATGGGTCAATTGATGGGGGAGCGTCTGCGGTTCTATTGGAAAGGTCTCTTGAGAGACGTCGCCCGTCGCCACCCTAGAAGTCTTCATCACCTTGGAACGAGGGGGACTTCTACCGGAGAGGCGAGTCCCGATTTTCTCTCTATCTATTGCTGCAAGGAGAATAAAGGGTTACCTATATGAAAACACCAACTAAGAAAGGAAAGTACAAAGAAACAAACTCACATCCTTTCCTCTTCAAAGAGGAGCCGCCAGGAGCACTTTTGGTCCCACCATCTTTGGACATAAAGACTAGGGCTGTCAAAATCCGACACGACACGATTAACCGACAAGAATTAAACGGGTTTGAGTGAGATCTTAATGGGTTTGGGTAATAAACGGGTTGACATGCTTAACAAGTTTAATAAACGAGTCGTGTTCGGGTGAGACTTATCAAACCGTTTATCACACGTTTACCCGTTTAAATAAAATTAATATAATAATAAATTAATAATTATTTTAAAAAATTTAGCAAGAAAAAAAAATAAATAAATCAATACAAAAAAAAAGTAAAGTAGTAGTTCAAAGACAAAGTAGGGGATATGAGAAACACTTCAAAGACAAAGACAAATCACTACCTTTTGTTTTTGTCCCACATTGAAAAATGAGAGGAGAGGGGGAGGGTTGAGTTGCCTTTAAAAAGGCAGTTGCCTCTAGCCTTTTCTTTTTAAGCCTTCAAGTCTAATATTTTATGAAATTTGACTAAAATTCCTCTTTTTTAAGATAAGTACTCTTATAAGTAAACAAAAAAGTAAAGTATTAAAATTTATTAGTATAATTATTTTAAAATTAAATGGGTTAAACGAGTTGTGTCGTGTTACCCGTTTATTAAACGAGTCGTATTCGTGTTGAGATTTTTTACCCGTTCATTAAATGTGTCGTGTACGGGTTTGCATATTTTTCACCCGTCACCCTTTTAACTTGACACGTAATTGTTTAACATGACACGTTTGACACCCCCAATAAGGACTCCAAAATCTTTATCAGGGTAAGCTCTTGTGGCCTCTACTTTCCATTTTTGGTTCAGGGAGAGCACTGGAGAATCTACAAGAGGAGGAGGAATGATAAAAAAAAAAAAGAGCAAAGGAGGAGAGAAAGCAAGTATATGACATACCAAGTTTCTTGGGGACACCCCATCCTCTCGGTACTAAAGCCCTATCGGCCTCCGCAACCCACTCTCCGCCAACAAACATAAAACGAGATTTCCAGCTATGGCAGTTGGACCGAAGTCTGGTGACCACCTTGCCTTTTGTGGTAAAATAATACCAGCCCTGGTTGGGAGCAGGGGTCTCGCTCAGAGTGTAAGCTCCATTAAATTCCTTAGGAGAGGCATCATCATGGTGCACTTTCCTCCACAACACCATAAAGTTCAACAGAACCCTCCAACCGTTGGGTGACAGTTGCCCCGGGTTAGTGAAAAGTAACGGAGAATGTTACAAGTAGAATGAGACATGGAAAACCTAAGCCCAGCCTCAAGCATCTCCTCATAAATGACAATATCACCGAATAAGTCATTAGAGACGGGCTCACCCATCTCAGCTCTGCGGCACATCACAGTCGGAGAAATGTGATAAACAGAAATAATCCTCAAGATCTCATCATCAGAATTGAGTGTACTAGAAAGTGTACTCACCTTGGACTCATCATCAATTATTTTGCTTTTGTATTTTTTCTTACGAAGACTTGAAGAATTGCCCAAGCCACTGGGAGGAAGGTCTTGAGAAATTTGGGTTTGAGAAGTCACACTCGGAGGAGTTGGATCTCCACCATCAAAAGTGTTCAGTGCACACTACTTTTTAGCTCCAGAATCAAGCTCGCCCAAAACTTCCCCGTCACCTGCACTACTCGACCCAGCATCCAAAGGGACGTCTGGCCCCATCTCCCCGCCTAAATTGATCCATTAAACAGCACCCAAAATAGCCTTTGATGCCCCATTGGGCTCTCCCTACAAGTTGGAGTGCCTAGGCAGCTCGCCCAGTGGGTTGGAGCCCCTAGGCCGCTCGCCCAGCAAGTTGAAGCGCCTAGGCAGCTTGCCAGCAGGCTGGCACGCCCCTGCTCGCCTCTCCAAGGCTGCTTGCCCATTGAGGGATGCCCGCCCAACCTTGCCAAGGTCATGCCCACCTCCTTGCTCGTCAAAACCAGCATAAAAAAGGACGTCCAGTACACTCCTCTCTCACTCATCAGATGCGCATCTCACAGTGCCCAACGACGCTTCCGTTTCCCTCAAATCACGAGTCTCCATCCCTTCACCATGGACAACTCTATCCTCTTCGAGTTGCACACCAAGATTTGCAGGTCTGTGAACATCTTCTCCACTAGCCACCATTGATCAAAATACCCAAACTCAAGAATATCAAGCCTTGGGTACCACAAGAACTTCAAGGAGAACACTTACCTTCACTCATTCAAGGTTTTCTATGGAATGGAGAGAGAGTTTGGGTTCTCAAGGGTTTCAAGAGAAATTTCAATCTCAAGATAGATGGAATGGGCAAGAATAGAGAAGAAAGCTACTATTTATAACCTAGAGTTTTTAAAGAAACAAAAAGGCCCAATTCAAATTTAAGGGCTCTTCAAGAATAGAAAAAAGGAAGGGGAAGGAGGAGTTTATGTGCAGACAAGAGGCTAGGGAGGAAATTGCAAAAAAAAAAAAAAATTAAAAAGGGCAATTTTGACCGTAACTTCAAACGGGGCTTATTATATGTCAAAATTGAAGCTCTCGACAAACCGAGCAAAACTCATTCCTGTTGGCAATGAGATTTTCAAAAAAAGTCCAAAAAACACTCAGAAACAGATGTTTTAGGTTGCGTTTGGTAACTCTGTGTTTTCGATTTTTTTTTTCATTTTTTGGCCAAAAAAAATAATTAAAAACATGTTTGGTGAATGTTTTTATTTTTTTTAATTGTTCTGTTCTAAAAAAAATCTAATATATGAAAACATTCAAAAAGATGTTTTTGAAAACATCAAAAAAAACAAACAAACAAACGCGCGACGGTAAAGATGATTTAAAAAGGTTTGGGCTTCGATCCTCCTTAGCAACAAAATATAGATTTTTTGGCTTGAGTATATAGAAGGTGATCTCTCTTTCATATGTCTATCGTCTATCTCTCTGTGCTGAAGACGAAACCGAAGACACAGCCATAGCCATAACCACGAAGACAAAGACAATCCAGACGCCATCTCCCTCTGTCGCTCTCGCTCTCTCACTCTCTCTCTCTCTCTCTCACTCTCTCAACCTTCTCTATTTTGGTGGTGGTGATAAATTTTGGGAGTGGTGGTGGATTTTCGAGGATAGGGTGGGCTTCAATGGTTGTGGGTTTCGGGGTTGGGGCTGGGTTTCAGCCGATTGGGGTGGTGCTGGGTGTTTGGTGGTGGCTGGTGGTTTTCGGTGTTTGGTGGTGGCTGGTGGTTTTCGATTTTCGGTGGTGGCTAGTGGTTTTCGGTGATCGGTGGTGGCTGGTGGTGGGCTGGTGGGTGGTTGGTGGTGGTGTTGGATGGGAAATTTTTGATATAATACCAAACATATTTTTTATTTTTGTTTTAATAATTTTTTAAATATAAATAATTACCAAACATATTTGCTTCTTTTTATAAAAAAAAACATAAAAACAAAAATTTAACCAAACGCACCCTTAACCTTTTGAAGCTTTTTTAGCGGTCCTGCTAGCCCAGGAGGCTGTCCTGCTGGCCCCGAAGGTTGTCCTACTCACCCTGGAGGTGACTTGCTTGCCTAGGAGGTGACCTGCTCGCCCAAGAGGTGACCTGGCTCATTCAGGATAGCGCGCGGTCATTTACTCGCTTAGGAAGTGACCCGCTCGCCCAGTGTTCTGGCCCAAGAGGTGACTTGCTCGCCCAGAACACTTTTTGCTCGCCTAGAATACCTTCTGCTAGCCTTTGCTCGCCCAAAACTGTGCATCCAGCATTATTTTGACCGTCACTTCTGCTCTGTTACTCTGAATAAGGCCTATAATATATCAAATCGAAGCTCTCGACAAGCCCATCAAGGCTCTCAACTTTGGCTATGACTAATGCTGTAAAAAAAAATAACCTAAAAGCACAAGTTTTGGCTTCCCGAAGTTTTTCTAGTTGTGCCGGAAACTCAAGTTTAACCTAAATGCCCTTCTTTCCAAGCTCCGTTAGACTCAAGGTATTGGGGGGCAAATGATTGGTTAGACCAAAATGGCCCAACCCAACTGTAAAGCCCAAGGTTATAGAAGACCCTGTAGGCCTTATGAGGTCCAAGATAGTCTAGCCGGAGGGAGCTACATAAGCATCTAGGAGCCATGCCTTTGCCCGTAGAAGAGAGGAGAGGTCACCTAGGAGATGAAAGGTCACTTGGGAGATGAGAGGTCGCCAAAGAGAGGAGAGGTCGTCAAGCTATTAAGTTGCCTCCAATCCATTATGGTCGTCTGGCTGGCTATGCAATTACTACGCAAACAACTATAAATTGTAAGCTCCTCCAACACTTGGGGGGCATCTCACAAAATCAAGCTCATCTCCTCTCTTCATTGTAATTCTCTACTTTCTCAACCCACTGGAGTTAATAAAATATCCGGTGAACTCAGCCATTGAAAGTGGACGTAGGTCTTAATTGACCGAACCACTGTAAACCTTGTCTTCTCTCTCTACCTATTCTACTGCATTTTATATTATTAACTTGACTGTGGTATACAAACCAATTTGTGCATCATCAAATATTAACACTCCAAATTTAATAGGAAAAATAGGGCATTAAGGGTGTGTTTAGAATAATTTTTTAAAAGTTCTTATAAGACTTACAATTTTTCATAAATACTTTAAAAAAAAAGTAGTATTTGAAACTGCACCATCGCCACCCCAATTGCCACTGTTCCATCATCATCCCTACCACCATCACCACCACTACCACCCCCCACCCCACCCTCATCGCCGCCACCACCACCCT
>JAHQCQ010005302.1:0-16456 GCA_023539305.1 Ilex asprella | reverse complement strand
TTAATTGACAGGATGAAAATCAAGATGGGTACGATGGATCCTATGTGGAGTGCTACATGAAAGAACACCAAGACTCTTCAGTTGAAACCGCACGAGAACATGTTATTAACAAAATTTCTGACACATGGAAGAGCCTCAACAAGGAGTGCTTGTCTCCAAATCCATTTTCTGCAACTTTCAGAAAGGCTTCTCTTAATGTTGCAAGAATGGTGCCTTTAATGTACAACTATGACGACAATCATCAGCTTCCAGGCCTTGAGGAGCTTGCTACTTCATTGCTTTATGACCGTGCACGTTAATCAGCGTGTTGACCATGAATAAACAACAATCTAAAAGATGAAACTCTTGTAATCCCGAGTCGTGGAAGCGTAATACCTGCATTCTTCTGTGTTGAAACTCTTGTAATACCATGAATTAGTTATAGAAAATGAATTTTCTCATAAATTCTTTTTCTTTTTGTGTGGTCATGAGGTCACCAGGGAGGCATGTTACACATACAAACGTCATTTCAAGTCATTTGCAGTCAAAACTATGTCTGCATGTGCACTGTCGGTGCACACAATTGTTGGCAAATCAATGATCATCACTTACTTATGCTCAATGAAAAAATTATTTGCACAACTTGTTTGTGGGTCCGACTATATTACCAACAATCTACTTTTTGGTATGGTACAAAAAAAAATGAACGGTTGATATATAATGAAGAAGTTTCACTGTTGATCAAATCTAACACTTTTTACCGGTTACCAACCACTGAGTTTTACGCTTTCATAAAAAAAAAAAAAACCACGGACGAAGTTGAAGATGGAGTTGAAAAACTGTTTTTATCCCTGTTCAAGAGATTATAAAATTATCATCATTTATTAAAACAAAGATTAAGTGATAGTCTTTCCATTAAAAAAAACTCAAGGAAGAAGGAGAAATATAAGAGCATAGAGTTGCAGTATTGTTTTTATCCTAAGAACCCTTCAAAAGATTATAAAATATTCATCATTTATTAAAACAAAAAATGAGATTATAGTAATTCATTAAAAAAAAAAAACTCAAACGACGAAGAAAAAAGAGAAAAAAAAACTCAGACCACTGTTTAGATTAAGAGTACCATTTTTTTGGTAAAGAGTACCACTTTTTTTGTTAACATTACCACTGTTTTGATTAAGAGTACTATTGTTTTGGTTAAGAGTAGCACTTTTTGGTTAACATTACCACTGTTTTGGTAAAGAGTATTAATGTTTTGGTAAATATTACCATTATTTTGGTTAAGAGTACCACTAATTTGGATAATATTACCATTTTTTTGGTTAATATTATCACTGTTTATGTTATGATTAAAACTTTTTTGGTTAACATTATCACTATTTTGGTTAAGAGTACCATTGTTTTCGATAATATTACCATTTTTTTGGATAACATTACCATCATTATGGTTAAGAGTATCACTTTTTTGGTGAACATTACAACTATTTTGGTTAAGAGTATCACTTTTTTTGGTTAACATTACCACTATTTTGGTAAAAAGTATCACTGTTTTGGTAAACATTACTGCTATTTTGGTTAAGAGTACCTCTGATTTGGATAATATTACCATTTTTTTTGGTTAATATTACCACTGTTTATGTTAAGATTACAACTTCTTTGGTTAAGAGTATAATTTTTTTGGTTAACATTATCACTATTTAGGTTAAGAATATCACTGTTTTGGATAGTATTACCATTTTTTTGGATAGTATTACCACTGTTTTGGTTAAGAGTACAATTTTTTTGGTTAACATTACCACTATTTTGGTTAAAAGTACCATTTTTTTGGTTAACATTATTACTGTTTTGGTAAAGAGTATCATTGTTCTGGTAAATATTATCACTATTTTGATTAAGAGTACCACTAATTTGGATAATATTACTACTTTTTTGGTTAACATTACTACTGTTTATGTTAAGATTACAACTTTTTTGATTAAGAGTACAACTTTTTTTTGTTAACATTATCACTATTTTGGTTAAGAGTGCCACTATTTTGGATAATATTACCACTTTTTTTTTGATAACATTACTATTGTTTTGGTTAAGAGTACCACTTTTTTGATTAACATTACAACTTTTATGTTAAGATTACAATTTTTTTGGTTAAGAGTATAATTTTATTGGTTAACATTATCACTATTTTGGTTAAGAGTATCACTGTTTTGGATAGTATTACCACTTTTTTGGAGAACATTACCATTGTTTTGGTTTAAGAGTACAAATTTTTTGGTTAACATTACCACTTTTTTGGTTAAGAGTACCACTGATTTAGATAATATTACCATTTTTTGTTAACATTACCACTATTTAGGTTAAGAGTACCACTTTTTGGTTAACATTACCACTGTGTAAGTTAAAATTATTACTTTTTTGGCTAATATTATAATTTTTTGGTTAATATTACTATTTTTTCGGTTAAGAGTAACATCTTATTTGTTAACATTACCACTTTTTTTGTTAATATTAACATTTTTTGGATTAATATTACCAATTTTTTGATCGATCGAGAGCTTTTTAGCGATCAAGAATTGCGATCAAGAAGTGGGTAGCAATTAAGAGGATCAAGTAGCGATCAAGTGCTTGTTTAGCGATCAAGGGATCAAGTGCACTCTTGCAATCAAGAGTAGCGATCAAGGATCAAGATTGGATCAAGAACTCTTGCGATCAATGTTGGAATCAAGATTTGGATAAATTTCATCCAATTTATAATTAATAAAAAAATAAAAAATTAAAAAATTAAAAAATTAAAAATTAAAAAATTGAAAAATTGAAAAAATTTAACACTTCCATCTACCATTCTACTCATCAAATTAGATTAACATTCTTATCCATCTAATTAACACTTGATTCAACAAATTAACATCTGAAATAATCGTCAATTAATCAAATTCGTCTAATTAACCATCAATTAATCAAATTAACATATAAACTATTTAAAAAATATTTAATTTATCAAATCATTTTTTTTATAAAAAAAATTGGCAATAGGCCAATAACATACCGACAGATGAATGAATGAAGTTTTGACACGATACTAACCCAATTCCCGCCTAAATCCATTTCGGTTGCTTCTTCGAGAAGTTTAGTTAGCTTACTAGGTTCACTTTTTTTTTAGTCTTTCTTCTCTTCTGCTTCGGTTCATCGTCTTTCTCATCTGCTTTGGTTCCTTGTTCAATTTTTCTAAAGTGGTGATAACCTCCTACAACTCAGAATATTTATAATGTAAGTTCTGTTTGATCCTAATCTTGTAACGCCCCAAAATACACCTTGGACGCATTACTAACTAATCACCATTCACATCATGAGAGCACTAAATAAATCCAATAATAAAAAAATTTCATTCCTCAAACATTGATACTTTAACAAAATTCGGGCAGAGTCTCTTTTGTACCGGAAGCCCTACCCAAAACACCACCTATACAATTATATTACAATTGACCTCACAGGGTCCCTATATGCATAACTATTGACCACATTGAATCCATTTATCCATCATAAAATAAACTTTAATTCATCATATATCATATCCATAATGTCATCCCAAAAGAATATGTCAAGTCATGACCACAATATCAAAAGAATATATCAACTATGACATCTACGTCTCAAAAGAGTCAAAATTAATTTGCAGCGGAATAACAAAAAGACTAGCCTTTACATGATCTCAAGGTAACTTCTCTAGTCTAGTACAAAAGAAATCATAACTCTATATGTCCACCTCTGGATCTAGATTCCCCTAAGGTGGAACCTCCCAATGTATAGGCTCTTCGACTCTCAACTCCTCCTCAAGAGTATAATCTGAAAAATATTTAACTGTAGGGGGTGAGCACGAAGCTCTGTAGCAAAATCTTTTCAAACTCATACAAGGTTTAGAAATATGTAAAATAGGTCGGTCTCATTTCGCAAAGAGCATATACAACATTTTGAAGTAAAATATGGACATTTTAAACAGATCTCAAGTTTAGGTAACAATAGTAATTTACTGAATAAATGGAACTCATACACCATTAATAATACATTCCACCATAAACTGTTTCTCACAAGTTCTTTCGGAATCCCATACTTCTCAAAACTCTTGTAGAATCCCTATCTAGTAGAATGAACAATTACTAACAAATACCTTCATGACAACATTATAAACATGTATCTCCACTATGATGTAAGACAAACCACATGAATCGACACATTGAGTAATATCTAAGCCTACAAATGCACAAATCCTCGTAAGGATATCAAACTTCGGGAAGGGCGTCTACCGACTACATTGTCCTATACCAATGCACCGGCAATAACGAATCAAACCCAGACATAGTATACTAATCCCCATACACGGCACCCGTGAGCGAATAGTAGTTTGGTCCTCGCAAGACACCAATCCCACTACGAGTGGTAGGAAAAAGGCCAACCCACACGGAGCAAGCAACATCTACCCACCCTACGATATCTCGTCAAAGGCCACCCATGGTCATCCCACATTCATAAGAGATACAATACCAAACCCATTTCCCCCATTTAAAAGTCTATCCCAAAAAATCTCCAGTTGCACATATGACAATTCCAATAACAATTTAAGGAAAATATAAGAGATCAACATAAACACTATTTTGTTGTTCAATATGAAACACTAAGGTTTTGAAATCAAGAATAAAGAAAAATTTAAAGAAAATATCATCTCTCTTGAAAAACTAGGGTTTTTAGCCAAGAATAAAGATTTAATGGTTAACTAACTATTAATATTATTTAAAGCATGGTAGTATTCATAAGGATATCAAGAATGAATGATTTTATAGCATAAATCTAAGATTTAGAGTGTAAAAAGTACATATGTATAAACCCTACATCAATGTAAAAGAAAGAAAAGAAATTCCTTACCTTGTGTTCTTGAAATCTAGGTTTTGATCTTGAATTAACTCTTCAATCTCTTATTTTTTTTTCTTTGATATTGTGCTTCTCTCTTTCTCTCTAAGTGTTTCTAGGGTTATAAATGCTGAAATGAGGTCAATGGAGGCGTATTTATAGTGGGAGAAATAACCCCCTATGCGCGATTCTGGAAGGTAGAATTCGTAAGTAACGTTTGAACGGAGCTATCGTTCGAACGCCCATAGTACCATTCACTGCCTCCCGTTTGAACTTTGTTCAAACGTCACTTGGCTTTCGAATGGTTGTTGCTCCTAGTACTTTTGCGTTTTTCATCAGACAAGAAAATAGTCATTCGAATGGAATTTAACGTTTGAACGTTCGTCCCAGTTTTTGCTGTAACTTCAAATGTAGGTTTGACATATTTAGAGGTTGATGTAGAAAATTTTCATGAAATACTATTTTTTAACCCTGGAAGTCTACTATCTACTATCCAAATTTCAGATCAAAATGATGTCAAAATAAAAAGTTATGATCAAAACACTAGGGAAGTATCCAAATTTTTTTTTTACCCAAACTCTCTCTAAAGTGTGTTTTGACTCCGGACTACCCCCAACTTCTACCACATACCCTATTACCTCAACTCACATTTTTATTTCTACTCTTACTATCTACTTTGTTCATCCATACATCTTTACCTATATTAGCATTTTAAAAACCTAGTCATGTTAATATATAAATAACGATAAGAATATAGAGGTTTACAAGTCTGTATAAGTTCTACTATTTAGCACAAAAAAAATGAAACTCTTTTTATGGTTAATGGTGGATTTTATATTTAGGGGGAAGAAGAGCTCAAGTGAATCTAATTAGTCAACAAGCTCATGGTTTTTTTTATTAGTGAGAGATTTTTATAATCTAAATGCTAAACCAGTTTTATTGATCTTATTTGTATGCCATTGATGATGTTATTTCTCCATTGTAGCAAAGATTGTTTGATGACAATGAAAGGAAAGGAAAATAAAAAACTTGGCCATAGGGTAAGGGATATAATGTAATTCTCCACTATGTAAAGGATATGTTACATATGTGTACGTATAACTATTCCACTCACTCGATCAGTTCATGAAAACAACTTGGACTAAATGGAAGAATATGGAAAATTGTGAGAAAGAAAAATATATAGAGATGGCAAAGGCATCAAAAAAAGAAAAGAAGTTGTGCAAAAAGGAATCTACACCACAAGAAAAGGTAAATTATAATGCTAAATTATTTGTGTAACATGTGTTTATTTTGTGTGTTCTATAATGACAAATGTTTGATGGTACAGCTGAGAACCAGATATTCACCGGGACTGATAGTGAAAGCAATAGAGAAGTTTTTTAGTAAGCTATGATTAAGCCAACAAATAACAAAATAGCGACGTGGTTCTTAAATTTAGAGAATACAAGTCAGCCCCATCTGAAATGATTTTTCTTGGGCATTTACACAATATTTTTAATTATGGGAAGATATTTCCGGAAATAGAGACTTGGTGGTACCTCATTCCAGTGTCCCATGTTATTCTGTCGAGGAATCACAACCCTGAATCAGAAATACATGGAGACCGATGTAGTGTCACAATCGTGAATCGTGATGCAATTAACTTTTTTTGATAAGTTGATTATTACAATTGAGTTTTCTCTATTTTTCATTGAAATTTGTGGGTGGACGGTTGACAGGATCTAGTTGCGAGCAAATTAGTACAACTTGGGTCAGCTGAAATCAAATTTCCTCTGAAACATGTTACACATTGCACCAAAAGAAGTAAAGGTGTGGACAACATCAATTCACTTTCCTACACCCAGAAATGAATTAAACGTGTGTACATCATCAATTCACTTTCCCAAACCCAGGAATCTATAAATAAGTCCCAGGTTTAGTACTTTAAAGTCATCAATCTCTCCGAAAGATATTTCTTTTTAATACTTAGTAACAACTTCATAATATTCATGGCTATTCGTCACGGCATGTTAGCCTCTACTAGTCCATTTATCACCCAAGGCAAGATTAGTGTACCTGTAATTCAATCTCTGCCTGCCGCCCACAAATGGAGCATAGCCCACGACCTCACGTCGGGTTCTAATCCATCACAACATTATGAATATCGTATAGGAAATCCCATTTCACCTGTTGAGGTATTCATTACATCATTAGTACGAGTTCATAAGAATTAGTTACCATTAACTGTACCGTAGTGTTACCCTAAATATTTCATCTGTCGCTAATAGTTCTCCTTGCAGGATGAAGTTCACATCCAACACGCAAGAAAATTGAAGGAGGTCAGGCATGCACTGAGCAAAGCCGGAGAAGAGCCACTGGAGGGACTATTTTTGATTGATGCTATCCAACGCTTAGGCATTGAGTACCACTTTCAAGAGGAGATTGAAGCAATTCTACAAAGGCAGTATATGACAATTAAAACAGATGTTCATAAATTTGAAGATCTTTATGAGGTCTCACTGTGTTTTAGACTGTTGAGACAAGAAGGTTACGATGTCTCCCCAGGTAGGCACTTAACTATTAAAGTGAGGGTCATGTTAATTTTGAGTTTAAATTTGATTGTGAGCTATTATACCCAAAACAGTGTCCATGATGAGCTAATGTAATTTGAAACAGATATGTTTAGCAACTTCAGCAGCAAGGAGGGGAAGTTCACACAAGAACTGAGTAAAGACGTGAAGGGCGTCATGGGTTTATTTGAGGCTTCGCAGCTAAGTATAGAGGGAGAAGATATACTTGATAAAGCGACAAACTTTAGTAGACAGGTTTTAAGTGAATTGGTGACACATCTTGATCCTCATCAAGCCAGAACTGTGGCATCCACATTGAGAAATCCTTACCACAAGAGCTTGGGAAGGTTCATGGCAAAGAAATTTATCGTAGATTATAGAAGTACAAATGGATTGGAAAATGGCTTGCAAGAACTGGCAAAAATGGACTTCAATGTGGTTCAATCCATACACCAAAGAGAAATGCTTCGAGTATCCAAGTACGTCAGTATGATATATAATATATCATTTCATTTATTGTTTTCACTCTCATTCATGGCAACTGAACCAAGTACATCCAAGTACGTCAGTATGATATATAATATATCATTTCGTTTATTGTTTTCACTCTCATTCATGGCAACTGAACCAAGTGTTATTTGCCCTTCGTTTTTAGAAAATTATACTTCTCTTCTCTCACCTATGTCCCTTGTCTTACATATCCCTTCCGTCCGGCTATGATCTTTCTTACATTATATATTAAATTATATATATATTTTTTATATTTTTTGTCCCATCAATCATTACGTTGTTTGTATTTCACATCTAACTAAGATTATTGATTTCCCTTGAAAACAAGACAAAAACTTAAATTTTGATTAATGTAAAACTAATTCAACTATTTTGAAAGACAGAATGCGAAATTTAATAGGCGAAAGGACAAAGGAAATCTAAGTGATAGTTAAGGGGTAAGTGTGCCATTTTCTTCTATATTTTTTAAGGTAATGCTTGTCTAATGTGTGCCAATATCATCTTAGGTGGTGGAGAGACCTAGGTTTGGCTAAGGAGTTGAAGCTTGCAAGGGACCAACCACTTAAATGGTACATGTGGCCAATGGCCATGCTCACAGATCCAAGCTTGTCGTACCAAAGAATTGAGCTCACAAAGCCCATTTCTCTCATATACATGATAGATGATATTTTTGATCTTTATGGGACGCTTGATGAACTCGTTCTCTTCACAGAAGTTGTCAAAAGGCACGCATTGATATCATAAATAGAAGTCTATAGCATGTAATGTTAGGCAACAAAATATATAATGCTAATAATTGAATTATTATAAGCAGGTGGGACTTTTCTGCCGTCGAACAACTACCAGACTACATGAAGAAGTGTTTCAAGGCTCTTTATGACACCACAAATGAAATCAGTTACAATGTCTACAAAGCATATGGTTGGAACCCTCTAGACTCACTACGAGAGACGGTATTTGTTGATTTCCCCGGCTGAAAATATCCTTTTGAAAAATTTTATAAGCATGTGCACCATTATTGATCATATAATATAAGTAGTCATCTAAGATTATTGATTCGTTGCAGTGGGCAAGTCTGTGCGATGCGTTTCTTGTAGAAGCCAAGTGGTTTGCTTCTGGGAAGTTGCCAAAGGCAGAGGAGTACCTGAATAATGGGATTGTCAGTTCAGGTGTACATGTGGTCCTTGTCCACCTATTTTTCCTCCTGGGTCATGGTAGGGATAAGGAAAGTGAGTGTCTGGTCAAGGACAATCCAGGTCTCATCATTTCTGTGGCCACAATTCTTCGTCTTTGGGATGACTTGGGCAGTGCCAAGGTAACAATATATTTGTATACCACTTCAATTTCAGGGGACATTACTTTTATTGAAAAGGACAGCATGAGAAATAAGTCATTATCTTGTAAAGATATTATTTTCTTGATGTTAAGAGTTCAAGTTCTCCTCCTTTTTTTCCTTCCCCTTCCCCCCAAAAAAATAAAAATAAAAAATAAGTCAAACACCCTCTTATGCAGGCAAATGCGGCATTTTCAAATTCCTAGAGAGGAAGAAAAAGAACAATTTTGACATAAATGACAACTGCTTCATTTTATTAAGAATGTTTAATGTATTTCCTTGTTTAATTGACAGGATGAAAATCAAGATGGGTACGATGGATCCTATGTGGAGTGCTACATGAAAGAACACCAAGACTCTTCAGTTGAAACCGCACGAGAACATGTTATTAACAAAATTTCTGACACATGGAAGAGCCTCAACAAGGAGTGCTTGTCTCCAAATCCATTTTCTGCAACTTTCAGAAAGGCTTCTCTTAATGTTGCAAGAATGGTGCCTTTAATGTACAACTATGACGACAATCATCAGCTTCCAGGCCTTGAGGAGCTTGCTACTTCATTGCTTTATGACCGTGCACGTTAATCAGCGTGTTGACCATGAATAAACAACAATCTAAAAGATGAAACTCTTGTAATCCCGAGTCGTGGAAGCGTAATACCTGCATTCTTCTGTGTTGAAACTCTTGTAATACCATGAATTAGTTATAGAAAATGAATTTTCTCATAAATTCTTTTTCTTTTTGTGTGGTCATGAGGTCACCAGGGAGGCATGTTACACATACAAACGTCATTTCAAGTCATTTGCAGTCAAAACTATGTCTGCATGTGCACTGTCGGTGCACACAATTGTTGGCAAATCAATGATCATCACTTACTTATGCTCAATGAAAAAATTATTTGCACAACTTGTTTGTGGGTCCGACTATATTACCAACAATCTACTTTTTGGTATGGTACAAAAAAAAATGAACGGTTGATATATAATGAAGAAGTTTCACTGTTGATCAAATCTAACACTTTTTACCGGTTACCAACCACTGAGTTTTACGCTTTCATAAAAAAAAAAAAAACCACGGACGAAGTTGAAGATGGAGTTGAAAAACTGTTTTTATCCCTGTTCAAGAGATTATAAAATTATCATCATTTATTAAAACAAAGATTAAGTGATAGTCTTTCCATTAAAAAAAACTCAAGGAAGAAGGAGAAATATAAGAGCATAGAGTTGCAGTATTGTTTTTATCCTAAGAACCCTTCAAAAGATTATAAAATATTCATCATTTATTAAAACAAAAAATGAGATTATAGTAATTCATTAAAAAAAAAAAACTCAAACGACGAAGAAAAAAGAGAAAAAAAAACTCAGACCACTGTTTAGATTAAGAGTACCATTTTTTTGGTAAAGAGTACCACTTTTTTTGTTAACATTACCACTGTTTTGATTAAGAGTACTATTGTTTTGGTTAAGAGTAGCACTTTTTGGTTAACATTACCACTGTTTTGGTAAAGAGTATTAATGTTTTGGTAAATATTACCATTATTTTGGTTAAGAGTACCACTAATTTGGATAATATTACCATTTTTTTGGTTAATATTATCACTGTTTATGTTATGATTAAAACTTTTTTGGTTAACATTATCACTATTTTGGTTAAGAGTACCATTGTTTTCGATAATATTACCATTTTTTTGGATAACATTACCATCATTATGGTTAAGAGTATCACTTTTTTGGTGAACATTACAACTATTTTGGTTAAGAGTATCACTTTTTTTGGTTAACATTACCACTATTTTGGTAAAAAGTATCACTGTTTTGGTAAACATTACTGCTATTTTGGTTAAGAGTACCTCTGATTTGGATAATATTACCATTTTTTTTGGTTAATATTACCACTGTTTATGTTAAGATTACAACTTCTTTGGTTAAGAGTATAATTTTTTTGGTTAACATTATCACTATTTAGGTTAAGAATATCACTGTTTTGGATAGTATTACCATTTTTTTGGATAGTATTACCACTGTTTTGGTTAAGAGTACAATTTTTTTGGTTAACATTACCACTATTTTGGTTAAAAGTACCATTTTTTTGGTTAACATTATTACTGTTTTGGTAAAGAGTATCATTGTTCTGGTAAATATTATCACTATTTTGATTAAGAGTACCACTAATTTGGATAATATTACTACTTTTTTGGTTAACATTACTACTGTTTATGTTAAGATTACAACTTTTTTGATTAAGAGTACAACTTTTTTTTGTTAACATTATCACTATTTTGGTTAAGAGTGCCACTATTTTGGATAATATTACCACTTTTTTTTTGATAACATTACTATTGTTTTGGTTAAGAGTACCACTTTTTTGATTAACATTACAACTTTTATGTTAAGATTACAATTTTTTTGGTTAAGAGTATAATTTTATTGGTTAACATTATCACTATTTTGGTTAAGAGTATCACTGTTTTGGATAGTATTACCACTTTTTTGGAGAACATTACCATTGTTTTGGTTTAAGAGTACAAATTTTTTGGTTAACATTACCACTTTTTTGGTTAAGAGTACCACTGATTTAGATAATATTACCATTTTTTGTTAACATTACCACTATTTAGGTTAAGAGTACCACTTTTTGGTTAACATTACCACTGTGTAAGTTAAAATTATTACTTTTTTGGCTAATATTATAATTTTTTGGTTAATATTACTATTTTTTCGGTTAAGAGTAACATCTTATTTGTTAACATTACCACTTTTTTTGTTAATATTAACATTTTTTGGATTAATATTACCAATTTTTTGATCGATCGAGAGCTTTTTAGCGATCAAGAATTGCGATCAAGAAGTGGGTAGCAATTAAGAGGATCAAGTAGCGATCAAGTGCTTGTTTAGCGATCAAGGGATCAAGTGCACTCTTGCAATCAAGAGTAGCGATCAAGGATCAAGATTGGATCAAGAACTCTTGCGATCAATGTTGGAATCAAGATTTGGATAAATTTCATCCAATTTATAATTAATAAAAAAATAAAAAATTAAAAAATTAAAAAATTAAAAATTAAAAAATTGAAAAATTGAAAAAATTTAACACTTCCATCTACCATTCTACTCATCAAATTAGATTAACATTCTTATCCATCTAATTAACACTTGATTCAACAAATTAACATCTGAAATAATCGTCAATTAATCAAATTCGTCTAATTAACCATCAATTAATCAAATTAACATATAAACTATTTAAAAAATATTTAATTTATCAAATCATTTTTTTTATAAAAAAAATTGGCAATAGGCCAATAACATACCGACAGATGAATGAATGAAGTTTTGACACGATACTAACCCAATTCCCGCCTAAATCCATTTCGGTTGCTTCTTCGAGAAGTTTAGTTAGCTTACTAGGTTCACTTTTTTTTTAGTCTTTCTTCTCTTCTGCTTCGGTTCATCGTCTTTCTCATCTGCTTTGGTTCCTTGTTCAATTTTTCTAAAGTGGTGATAACCTCCTACAACTCAGAATATTTATAATGTAAGTTCTGTTTGATCCTAATCTTGTAACGCCCCAAAATACACCTTGGACGCATTACTAACTAATCACCATTCACATCATGAGAGCACTAAATAAATCCAATAATAAAAAAATTTCATTCCTCAAACATTGATACTTTAACAAAATTCGGGCAGAGTCTCTTTTGTACCGGAAGCCCTACCCAAAACACCACCTATACAATTATATTACAATTGACCTCACAGGGTCCCTATATGCATAACTATTGACCACATTGAATCCATTTATCCATCATAAAATAAACTTTAATTCATCATATATCATATCCATAATGTCATCCCAAAAGAATATGTCAAGTCATGACCACAATATCAAAAGAATATATCAACTATGACATCTACGTCTCAAAAGAGTCAAAATTAATTTGCAGCGGAATAACAAAAAGACTAGCCTTTACATGATCTCAAGGTAACTTCTCTAGTCTAGTACAAAAGAAATCATAACTCTATATGTCCACCTCTGGATCTAGATTCCCCTAAGGTGGAACCTCCCAATGTATAGGCTCTTCGACTCTCAACTCCTCCTCAAGAGTATAATCTGAAAAATATTTAACTGTAGGGGGTGAGCACGAAGCTCTGTAGCAAAATCTTTTCAAACTCATACAAGGTTTAGAAATATGTAAAATAGGTCGGTCTCATTTCGCAAAGAGCATATACAACATTTTGAAGTAAAATATGGACATTTTAAACAGATCTCAAGTTTAGGTAACAATAGTAATTTACTGAATAAATGGAACTCATACACCATTAATAATACATTCCACCATAAACTGTTTCTCACAAGTTCTTTCGGAATCCCATACTTCTCAAAACTCTTGTAGAATCCCTATCTAGTAGAATGAACAATTACTAACAAATACCTTCATGACAACATTATAAACATGTATCTCCACTATGATGTAAGACAAACCACATGAATCGACACATTGAGTAATATCTAAGCCTACAAATGCACAAATCCTCGTAAGGATATCAAACTTCGGGAAGGGCGTCTACCGACTACATTGTCCTATACCAATGCACCGGCAATAACGAATCAAACCCAGACATAGTATACTAATCCCCATACACGGCACCCGTGAGCGAATAGTAGTTTGGTCCTCGCAAGACACCAATCCCACTACGAGTGGTAGGAAAAAGGCCAACCCACACGGAGCAAGCAACATCTACCCACCCTACGATATCTCGTCAAAGGCCACCCATGGTCATCCCACATTCATAAGAGATACAATACCAAACCCATTTCCCCCATTTAAAAGTCTATCCCAAAAAATCTCCAGTTGCACATATGACAATTCCAATAACAATTTAAGGAAAATATAAGAGATCAACATAAACACTATTTTGTTGTTCAATATGAAACACTAAGGTTTTGAAATCAAGAATAAAGAAAAATTTAAAGAAAATATCATCTCTCTTGAAAAACTAGGGTTTTTAGCCAAGAATAAAGATTTAATGGTTAACTAACTATTAATATTATTTAAAGCATGGTAGTATTCATAAGGATATCAAGAATGAATGATTTTATAGCATAAATCTAAGATTTAGAGTGTAAAAAGTACATATGTATAAACCCTACATCAATGTAAAAGAAAGAAAAGAAATTCCTTACCTTGTGTTCTTGAAATCTAGGTTTTGATCTTGAATTAACTCTTCAATCTCTTATTTTTTTTTCTTTGATATTGTGCTTCTCTCTTTCTCTCTAAGTGTTTCTAGGGTTATAAATGCTGAAATGAGGTCAATGGAGGCGTATTTATAGTGGGAGAAATAACCCCCTATGCGCGATTCTGGAAGGTAGAATTCGTAAGTAACGTTTGAACGGAGCTATCGTTCGAACGCCCATAGTACCATTCACTGCCTCCCGTTTGAACTTTGTTCAAACGTCACTTGGCTTTCGAATGGTTGTTGCTCCTAGTACTTTTGCGTTTTTCATCAGACAAGAAAATAGTCATTCGAATGGAATTTAACGTTTGAACGTTCGTCCCAGTTTTTGCTGTAACTTCAAATGTAGGTTTGACATATTTAGAGGTTGATGTAGAAAATTTTCATGAAATACTATTTTTTAACCCTGGAAGTCTACTATCTACTATCCAAATTTCAGATCAAAATGATGTCAAAATAAAAAGTTATGATCAAAACACTAGGGAAGTATCCAAATTTTTTTTTTACCCAAACTCTCTCTAAAGTGTGTTTTGACTCCGGACTACCCCCAACTTCTACCACATACCCTATTACCTCAACTCACATTTTTATTTCTACTCTTACTATCTACTTTGTTCATCCATACATCTTTACCTATATTAGCATTTTAAAAACCTAGTCATGTTAATATATAAATAACGATAAGAATATAGAGGTTTACAAGTCTGTATAAGTTCTACTATTTAGCACAAAAAAAATGAAACTCTTTTTATGGTTAATGGTGGATTTTATATTTAGGGGGAAGAAGAGCTCAAGTGAATCTAATTAGTCAACAAGCTCATGGTTTTTTTTATTAGTGAGAGATTTTTATAATCTAAATGCTAAACCAGTTTTATTGATCTTATTTGTATGCCATTGATGATGTTATTTCTCCATTGTAGCAAAGATTGTTTGATGACAATGAAAGGAAAGGAAAATAAAAAACTTGGCCATAGGGTAAGGGATATAATGTAATTCTCCACTATGTAAAGGATATGTTACATATGTGTACGTATAACTATTCCACTCACTCGATCAGTTCATGAAAACAACTTGGACTAAATGGAAGAATATGGAAAATTGTGAGAAAGAAAAATATATAGAGATGGCAAAGGCATCAAAAAAAGAAAAGAAGTTGTGCAAAAAGGAATCTACACCACAAGAAAAGGTAAATTATAATGCTAAATTATTTGTGTAACATGTGTTTATTTTGTGTGTTCTATAATGACAAATGTTTGATGGTACAGCTGAGAACCAGATATTCACCGGGACTGATAGTGAAAGCAATAGAGAAGTTTTTTAGTAAGCTATGATTAAGCCAACAAATAACAAAATAGCGACGTGGTTCTTAAATTTAGAGAATACAAGTCAGCCCCATCTGAAATGATTTTTCTTGGGCATTTACACAATATTTTTAATTATGGGAAGATATTTCCGGAAATAGAGACTTGGTGGTACCTCATTCCAGTGTCCCATGTTATTCTGTCGAGGAATCACAACCCTGAATCAGAAATACATGGAGACCGATGTAGTGTCACAATCGTGAATCGTGATGCAATTAACTTTTTTTGATAAGTTGATTATTACAATTGAGTTTTCTCTATTTTTCATTGAAATTTGTGGGTGGACGGTTGACAGGATCTAGTTGCGAGCAAATTAGTACAACTTGGGTCAGCTGAAATCAAATTTCCTCTGAAACATGTTACACATTGCACCAAAAGAAGTAAAGGTGTGGACAACATCAATTCACTTTCCTACACCCAGAAATGAATTAAACGTGTGTACATCATCAATTCACTTTCCCAAACCCAGGAATCTATAAATAAGTCCCAGGTTTAGTACTTTAAAGTCATCAATCTCTCCGAAAGATATTTCTTTTTAATACTTAGTAACAACTTCATAATATTCATGGCTATTCGTCACGGCATGTTAGCCTCTA
>JAHQCQ010005301.1:0-16482 GCA_023539305.1 Ilex asprella | reverse complement strand
AACACGTAAGCCTAACAATTAAACTAATAATATAGGAGTAGAAAATAACACTAGCACTAAATTGATCTCATGTCAATATGTCAAAGTCAACATACCTAAACCTGTTTGCCCAAATTATCCAAATAAGTAAAGATGACTATAATATATATGTTATAGAAGTCATAATACTATTAGTCCGCAAACAATTCTCTGAGTTTGCTATTGACACTCTAATCTTTTACCTGAAAATTTTTTATTTTGAAAACATGAGCTAAAAAGCCCAGTGAATAGAAATGCATGCATATTTAAAGTGGCTGAAAAACATATTTGACATATGACATGTAAATCAAAGGTTTGAAAAATAACATCATCAAGATAACTAATTTTTTCAAGAATAACACAATTGTATTTCAACAAGAAATCATACCACAATGGTGAATCATATGATAATGGTGGAGACTATACGATATCCAATAATCGATGGGAACTAATACCGAATACTAAAAGATCTCAAGGTTGGATTCAACATCGTGCTTAGGGTCACCTCAGCCTCTCACGGGTCTATTCCCTAAGATGATCCGATGAAGCTCACCAGAACGCACCTAACACTGTTCCTTCAACCGTTGAGCACTAGGATCGCCACAACCTCCCCTGGGTCTGTTCCCTAGTTGCCAGGGTCCCTTGAACACAGAAGAATAATTTTCATGGACTTTCAATCATGGTCACATTCACTATCACAAAGTCTCACCATATAAACAAGTGATTGAGTCACAATACGTCACAAAAAAATTCATCGTATGCCATAAGTATTTAGACACATAGTAAAACATTTGGTAAAAGTAGTAATGAACAAACATGATGTACCGTTTTTAAAATGTTTAGGGATACAATTTTTTTTGAAAATACGTAGCATGCCAAACCACTCTCCTTAAGTCCAAATGATAAGCATCTTGAGTGTTGTTTGTTACCCGAAGTAGAGTGAGATGTTATCGATGTCTTTCTTTTTTTTTCTCACAATTTCCTTTCTCCTTTGATGATGTGCTCTTCCTTACTTTTTCTCTATTTTACTCTCTATTCTTTCTTAAGAGTGAAAGATTACTTGTGCACTTGTATCCTAATCCAATCCCCAAATGCCCTATTTATAAGCATCTTATGATTATTCTAGAGAATATTGACATGTGAAATTTTTAGGAGAGATTCCCTAGAATATTCTACCATCTCTTCTCTCTTAGATCCTTCTAGGTTTTAAGCTTATTTTGCACATGACAATTCCACAAGTATCTAGATTCATATATAATATTCTAAAATCTTCTCCAACCTTCTAAGTCCTTCAGGAACTTTACGGGACATTATAAATCTCTCTATAACCTTCTAGTATTTCCTAGAACCTTGAAAAATATTATAGACTTCTCTAGATTGTTCTAAAATTTTCCGGATTCTTTCTAGAAACTTCTTCAACATTCTAGATTCTTCTAGATTATTCTAGACTATTATAGGTTATTCTTAAACTCTCTAGAATCTTCTTGATCTTTTTAGAAACTTCTCCAATATTCTAGATTCTTCTAGACTATTCTAGTTTTTTCTAAAAACTTCTCCAACATTCTATATTCTTCTAGACTATTCTAAATTCTTCTTTAAAATTTTTCTTATTCCTTTCAAGATAATATTCCCTAACTAGTTTCTTGCCAAAATGGAACGGGGTATTAAAACATCAATAGATTACTCTAGTTGTGTCAATCTATAATAATTTTAATGAGATTATTTAAGAATAGATAGTGAAAGACCTTGAGTAAATGTTGATTGTCTCTCAAAAGCATCACAAGGCTCGAAACTTACCATGGTATTTTTCATTATCTCCGCTGGTTATGTCAGGTTTTTCAAAGAATGTCGGTTGTACATCAATTTCATTTTTGAGTCTGGCCATTGTGTACCTTAAGAATAACAAACACCAATATACATTTGACATTTAATCATAGAGAGAATACCATTTTTTCAAAGATATGGGGTTTTAAGTCTAGATTGTTAGGTGAGGTGTCAAACCTATCATGTGCTTTAGTCACTTTTATCAATCAATCTCAATATTAACATATGTTCTTAACAATTAACAATGTAATGCTAATTTTAACAAATGCATTTAAACATATAAATGTGATAAAAAGAAGACTAATTCATTCATTTCACAAAATATTATAGTTTAGCACAAAAAATTCAAACATCCACAAAAGAAGTAACACATTCACAGAAAACTCTCAAGTAAAAATGTGAGACCCGATCATGCATGACATGCATATTAGCATAATTATGTGGGCTAAATTGTAATTATGTGAAACTATTAAAATATTAATTAAATTAAATCTTTCGTATACATGATGTGTGTGAGCATGCATTGGGTATGTGGACCCTGTTAATGACGTATTAGTGAGACCTATTATAGGAATTTCATGTGTGAAATATTAGTAGGTCGATTTCGAAATCATTTAAAAAACTTGGGGAAGGCAAGTGTAATTAAAACATTACCTTTACATGTGTTGGCATGATAAAAAACATGTGTGCCGTGTGTGTGTGCATGTGTGCCGTGTGTGTGTGTGTTTAAGTCATATAGTAGTGTGTGTGTGTGTGTATGTGTGTTTAAATATGTTGTATGTGTGCGTGTGTTCTACTGGAGGAAGCCGAAACAGTGAATGAGTTAGAGTGAAAGAAAAAGGGAAAACTACATGTGAGTGTGGGTGTGTTGAGCCGAGAGCAAGAAGCAAGGAAAGAAGGGAGAGGAAAAAACAAGTGTTTGGTGGGTACTCTTAGTCCAAGCCGAGATAGAAAAGAAGAAGGTATATGGAATAAAATTTTAAGCATGCATGTGATTAATTTGAGATGTACATATATATATGTGTGTGGGCTGTTTTAGTTAATTGTATGAGCTGATTTATTTTAACTTTAATGGACTGTTTTGCTTAAGTTTAATTAGTGGACTGTTTTGCTTAGTTTAATTAGTGGTGGGCTGTTTTGCTTAATTTTAATTAATGGACTTTTTTGTGTTATGTTAAGAACAAAACAGATTTTTTGTTAGAGTTTAATTAAGTGCATTGGTATACTTAAGGGGCTGTTAAAGAATATGTATTGAATTAGGGGTAAGAAAAATGTGGAAGATGTATATGAAGATGATTGGGAGGTTTTCATGGGCTAGGATGGAACCGAAAAATTATGGGCATGAAGAAGAGAGTTGAAGAGTGATATTAGGGGGCTGATTTGTATGTTTTAGTGAATGTGTGAGTTTAGGTAAAAAAATTTTAAAAGAAATGTACGATAGGAATTGAAAATGGGTGTTAGTAACGCCGAAATTTTGATTTCTAAATGTTATTATCACATGTGTAAATTTTAATCCAAACGACCTGAAATTTTGCAGGAAGCATTTTTAAACAATGCTTGAGGTGATAATATAAATTTCGAATGCAAATGAGCATAATATCTTGTACAAAATATATGGAATGTCGGAAGTGCGATTTTTATGATTTGGGGTCGAAATATGTAAAAATGGACCCTCGGTCAATGTGTTTGACCTACTAAATCGTAATTGTAACTAATGTGAGTAATTAAAAAGATTTTGAGAGGAAATGTGATCCATATAATAAAAGTGCTAGTGTGTGAATGGATAGTGCGGTAATTAGAGTTACCGGGGCACTTTGGGGTGCATCATTTTGCATGCATTAGTGCATAATTAATTATTTTATGTGATAAAATATTGATATTGTAATTACAAATGTGATAGGTGGAATAGGTGAGATAGTTGGGGTTAGAACCGATACGGTGACACCGTAAGGATCCACTAATAAAACTGAAGGGTTGTAGACCTGTATATTTGAGGTGGGTGTATATCTTTATATGTTTTGGAAATGCTATTATAATATGATAGAAAATGAAAGAATTTAATTGTAATTCTCCAGAATTATGTGCTATGTGTTTATGTGATTGGATGATACTTCGTACTGTGTATTGTAGAATGTGGCGCACTGTTCAAGACAGGGGCGTCGATGCCTGATCATTAGGTGTGCAGTGATGTGCTAGCACTGTGGTGTTCCCAGGAGGTTTGAGAGACATGGATCCATGTGGGATCGATTACCCAATGAGGGGAAGTGTGGAGGTGATGTGGCTTGTGAATTCTTTGGAATTGGATTAATGTTGTTGTTTGACACATGTATTTATGTAGTACCTACCTATTTCGGTGTATTACTATCATTCCTATTTCATATACAATATATATACTCATTGAGCGTGTGGTTTAGCTCACACCCCTATAGCTTCTCTTTTTCAGGTACTGTAGAGGAAATTTCAGACCTATCCACCGTCCAGTCAGTTAAATTGTGCCTTGTGGTATTGAATTCAGTCTAGAATGTTTCAACGAAGTTTGTGTAATATTGCTCAGGTTATTGATAATTATTTGCTGAGTAGTGTAGTTTATTTATAAAGGATTATTATGGCAGGTTAATAGTATATATTTGTATATGGACTCAACAAGCATACTTTGTGATGAATGCTATGTGGGTGTGGGATTTTTGTATATGTCTAATAAACAATTGGTACAGGTGGTTATATATGGTATAGGTTATGAGACCGGTTTTACCATTATGCTTAATGACTAAGGTGATGGGTGGTAAAGTTGCATCTGTGGGATTATTTAATATTTGATTAGTCCAGATTAAACATAAATGTAAACAGGTGTATCAAAAACCTAGTTGCGTCTCATCCTTGGGAGACCGGGATGGGGCGTGACAAAAAAAATCTCTCTATCACTCTCTCGTCTCTCCAGCTCCTCTAGCTCCACCCCTCAAATAGTTGAGAATCTCCTCCTCCTGTCGGAGAATCTCATCCTGCTTGGCCTTGATGCCAAGCATAATCTCAAGCAGTAACCAGCAGGTGCTGGGACCTGCCTTAGTCTAGGTCTGGGTCTCTGCCTCGAGCTCTGTCTCCTCTCCCTCGTCTAAGATATCCTGCAAGTCATTAGTGCCTTGGGCAGGTGGTATATCCTGTCTAGCTGTCGGGCCACCACTATAACCTTGGCTCCTTCGGAAGAAGCCTTGTTCAATAGCCCTATCAACTTCTGTATTCCCATCTATGGCCTCACTCTAACTCTGTAGTCCGAGTACATCTCCACCACAAGGGTGCCAAAGGGGAGTGAGTTTCTTTTTACGTCACACACTTTCATCATCTTCGTCAAGATTAATGACGAGAGATCTATGCTTTGGCCCCCTCCCTATTGCGTATAACAATCAGGCCAAATTTGGGAGGATCTCGTTCTTGCATCTGATGGGGGTGAAGATTGAGACGACAATTAAGTTAATCATTTTTTATTTGTCGGTCAACTCTCCTTATCGAAAGAACCTCCGTCCTCCCCAAGAAAAGTTAGCCAACCCCGTCAACTCCGCCCCTGCAACATCCATGCAAACCTTCTTCCTCATGGGATAGGTTGGCTTGTGTACTCGTGGTACCTCTTGCCTCATCTCCCGGATATACTCCTCATCCACGTCAGTGTGGGCCCCCTCATATAAGTCTTGATTGCCCCATTGAAAATCTTAGTTTTGAAGTAAAACTCCCACACTAACTCCTTTACAACGTCTCCACCATTTCTCAAATACAACATCAAACCTCTCGCCTCCATATTCTAAAAAATGCCCAAATTTGCAAAATTCGTCAACACCACTGTTCATTCACAAACTATAGCTTTATTTCGAAAGAAGTTTTCATACCTATATGCTTTGAGGGCGTTGGGGAAGTGAATTTGATTGTATCTTCAGATAATGGGCCTCCCCTCTCTATCCTCAATCACCTCCTCCACCATGTTTGGCTCTTGGTTGACTGTGTTGTGCCTAGCGGGAAGCTTCATCCTTAGAGGCATGGTTCTCAGTTTTTGGTGGTTTTAGGGCTTTGAAAAACTTGGATTTCATGGTAAAAAAGGTGAGAAATGAGGTGGGAATGTGTTTGGGTTGCTTGATTTTGGGTAAAAATTGGAAATGGATGCAGTTTTGAGGGTTGGGAAGTGAAGGGTCATGGAGGGTTTTTGGGAGTTTTTGAGGGTTTTGGTTGATTTTGAAATGAAGAAGACGAACCAGGTATTTATAGGCTGGGAGTCAACGTTCTAACGTCAGTGACGTTCGAACGTGTGCAGAAGGATTTTAAATTGATGGTTCGAATGTTATCCTGGCAATCAAACGTGAAGAGCTCCCAGTACTTTAGATTTCTGTTAGAGGCCAAAGTACTGTAAGCTCTTGGCATTCAAACGTTGGTTTCTAGTTCAAACATTCTTGAAGCGTTCGAACATTTAGAGATCCCAGTACTTTTTGGGTCCTTGTAGGAGCCAAAGTACTATAAACATCCAACGTTCGAACGTTGATTGGTGTTCGAACGTGGAGAGCTGCCAGTACTTTTGATATCTTGTAGAGGACAAAGTATTGTGAGCAACTGTCGTTCGAACGTCAAATGACATTCGACCGCCAAATCAAAAATCACAATTATATGCACATTTATATACACATATTAAAAGAAGGCTATACACACACATTTGAACAAAAAATTCAAGGTGTCTCAAGATAAGTTCCTACCTACGCTTTAGGTTGGTATTCTAGGACATTCTTTAGTCTACCCACTTTTTATTTCAACTAAAAAAGATTTTGTACATTTAAAAAGAGGATATTTACACTTTTTACAAAAATTCAGACCTTTGGCTTTCATCCCACAAACACAGTTTTCCTTAATTTTGTCAAAAAGTAATCTAATCCAAGTCTTCCTCTGTCTCCATGCCATTCAAACAATCAGTGACTTTTCTAATTTCTTGTCGCACAAAAGAGGTAAGCAAAATACTGGAATAGTATGGCGTCTCAAGATAATCCTTACTCTTCCCATTTACTACTAGTCTAATCGATTGAGTGCGTGGCTGAAAATTGGTTTAGAATACTGATTATATTCTTTCATGTGAAAGATCCGGCCACATTGTTTATAGGCACCAAGTCTTTTGGCACAACGATTGTCACACCCCAACTCCAAGGGCATGACCGGCCGCAAACCATAGATCGATAACATATAGAACATGTAAGCCTAACAACTAAACTAATAATATAGGAGTGAAAAATAACACTAGTACTAAATTGATCTCATGTCAATATGTCGAAGTCAACATACCTAAACCTGTTTGCCCAAATTATCCAAACAAGTAAAGATGGCTATACGATGTATGCTACGGAGATCACAATACTATTAGTCCATAAACAATTCCCTAAGTCCACTATCGACACTCCAATCGTTTACCTGAAATTTTTTTATTTTGAAAGCATGGGCTAAAAAGCCCAGTGAATCAAAGACATGCATATTGAAAGTGATTGAAAAATATTTTTGGCATACGACATGTAAATCAAAGATTTAGAAAAATAACTTCACAAACAAAACCAATTTCTCAAGAATAACACAATCGGGTTTCAACAAGAAATCATACCACAACGGTGCATCATATCATAATAGTGGAGACTGTACGATATCCAATAATCGATTGGAACCAATACCAAATACCAAAAGATCTCAAGGTTGGATCCAACATCGTACTTAGAGTCACCACAGCCTCACCCGAGTCTGTTCTCCAAGACGATCCGGTGAAGGTGACCAGGATGCACCAGACACTTTTTCTTCAACCGTTGAGCACCGGGGTCATCTCAGTCTCCCCTGGATCTATTCCCTAGTGACCAGAGTCACTGCACACAAAGGAATAATTTCCCTAGACTTTTAGTTTTAGTCCCATTTACCATCACAAAGTCTCACCATATAAACAAGTGATTGAGTCACAATACTTCACAAAAGAATTCATCGTATGCCACAAGTATTTAGATACATAGTAAAACATTTGGTAAAAGTAGTAATGAAAAAACATGATATATCATTTTTAAAATGTTTAGGGATACAATTGTTTTTTTGAAAATACGTAGCATGCCAAACCATTTACCTCAAGTTCAAATGATATGCATCTTGAGTGTTGCTTGTTACCTGAAGTAGAGTGAGATGGTATCGATGTCTTTCCTATTTTTCTCACAATTTTCTTTCTCCTTTGATAAGATGCTCTTCTTTCCTTCTTTTCTCTCTTTTACTCTCTATTCTTTCTTGAAAGTGGAAGACTACTTGTGCCCTTGTATCTTAATCCAATCCCAAACGCCCTCTTTATAGGCATCCTAGGATTATTCTAGAATATTAACATGTGACATTGTTAGGGGACATTTCCTAGAATATTCTACCATTTCTCCTCTCCTAGATCCTTCTAGTTTTCAAGCTCATTTTGCACCTGACAATTTCACAAGTATTTAAATTCATCTATAATATTCTAAAGTCTTCTCTTACCTTCTAAGTCTTTCTGGAACTTTCTGGGACGTTCTAAATCTCTTTAGAACCTTATAGTATTTCAAGAACCTTCTAAAACATTCTAGACTTCTCTAGATTGTTTTAGAAACTTCTTCAACATCTAGATTCTTCTAGATTGTTCTAAACTATTCTAGGTTATTCTTAAATTTTTTAGAATCTTCTAGAACTTTCTACAAACTTCTCAACCATTCTAGATTCTTCTACACTATTCTAGATTCTTCTGGACTATTCTAAATTCCTCTTTAAAATTTTTCTTATTCCTTCCAAGATAATATTCTTTAGCTAGTTCTTTGTCAAAATGGAACAGGGGTATTACAACGATGTTTAGCAAAAGTGCTTCTGCCATATAGTGGTTTCGATTGCTTTTCTCGAATTTCAGTTTTTCTTACCAATCTTGCTTTTCTCATTACCACAACATGCACATCAGATAGAAAAGTGTGTAAAACTCCTAGAGTGAACCAAAAAATGTTTACTATCCATGCTTGCTAAGCTTTAAGACACTTTATTTGGTTCTTTAATGTTTGCTAGTCAAAAAGAAGATTGAAGGTGCTTTTAAGACATGATCATCATTTATAAAGACTGTAAGAAGACGAAATATAAGACCAATTACACAATACAATCAAGATCTTTTTTTAAAAGGCACAATATATCATCTAAAATATGAACTGTAGTTCTCACCCCTAACCTAAACTCAACATTGTTCCTACTGTTTCGAATTTACCAGTATACACAAAGTGAAGTTAGGATTGAAAGTAGAGATCTGTTTATTTGCCGATGCCTACAAACAAAAATACACAAATTAATCATCTTTAGGAAGATATGAGTTTTGGCTAGGATGAAAACCCTTATGCATTAGTGTAAACAGAAGTAGGACTCCCATGTACAATTATAGCAATAAAATGCAAATCATGAAACATAAGATTGTGTCTTCGGGGTGTGTGGGCCATGGATTTGCAGGGGATGGGTTGTTTTGTAGATAACAAAGAAGAAGAAGAAGAAGAAGAAGAAGAAGAAGAAGAAGAAAAAGAAGAAAAGGAAGAAAAGGAGGGGAGATGAACAATGATGGATGGGGAAAAGAAAGGGAAAGGGTTGGGTTGGATTTTTCATGACTCGACCCCTTTTTATGTCGGGAGGCGTAAATGTCGGAGGAATATTCTGAATTCATTAAAAGAATGGTGTTCACATCTTTAACAAAGTTTTTCAAAATGGTTTCAAACTCTGACTATTGACAGTAAAAATATTACCGTTTGACGGGTTTTTCACTTTCACTACTTGATGTCCAAACACTTGTTTGACAATGTAAGGTCTAGTCCATCTTGATCTTAACTTACTAGGAAATAGGAGGAGCCTTGAATTGAATAACATGACTTTTTGTGAAGGGGCAAATGACTTTCTTACTATGTTTTTATCATGAAAGATTTTTATTCTTTCCTTTGCAATTTTTGCATTGTCATATGCCTCATTTTGCAGCTCTTCTAATTCATTAATCTGAAATTTTCTTAAAAATTCAGCCTTGTCTAGGTCAAAATTCATTGTTCTAATGACTCAGTATGCTCTATGTTCCAGTTCCACAAGTAGGTGACAAGGCTTGTCATAGACTTATCGATTAGGAGACATGCCCAAAATTGTTTTAAAAGTAGTGCGATATGCCCAGAGTGCATCTAGTTAGTCTCGACGACCAATCCTTGCGGTTTGGGTTTATCATTTTTTCTAAAATCAGTTTGATCTCTCGATTAGTTAATTTAGCCCGTCCACTTGTAAACCCCCACATGTTTAAATTAATATAATGATAAATCATTAAGTAATTTAATATCTGTATTGGTGTAGAAATGAACCCCATGGGTTACAATCGTAGAAAATATGTATATTGTAAATATTAGTCAAAACTTAGTTTTAGCTCGTGAATATATGAAATAATTTGTAATAGAACTTATATCAACTATGTTTGATGTGCAAATGCATGTTCTATAAGTTTAGGTTGGTTTTGGAAGAGTTTGGAAATGATTGATAATGAAAAACAGAGGAAATAGGCAAAACTGGACAAATCATACCGGTATTGTATTCCAGAACCATTTGGTCTAGTGAATTAACCATATCGGTACTGTGCTCTGGAACTGTACCGTACCGGTACTGTCGAAAGATCTGGCAATTTTAAAGTCACTATTTGTGGTCCATTTTTGCCCTATAAATACATTAGGACGCCTCCTTTAGCCCCATTTCGGCCCCTCTAACCCTAGAAACACTTTGAGAGAAAGAAAGAAGGAGAAAACACAAGATCAAAAGGAAAAAATTAGAGATTTAAGCGTGATTCAAGATTCAAGCCCTAGTTATTCGAGAGCCAAGGTAGGGGTTTTCTTCTATTCTTGTTCATTGATGTTAGGGTTATTGTATATATATATGTTTTTGACTCCTAATTGTATATATTTGCTATGAGTTCCTTCTTTTTAGATGTTTTTGGCAAACTTTATCATGTTTTGATCAAAGTGATGGTTGGGGAGCCATCAAAATCCTAGTTTTTTTTAGAGAAATATGGGCTTCTCTCTCTATATTCACTCAAGCTTAGTTTTGAAAATTTTAGTGATTTGTATTGAGCAATAAAATGATATTGATAACGATCTCTTGCATATTTTTCTTTAAATTGTCCTATTTAAAAATATCTCATGTAAAGAATTGAGAATTTTTTGAGTTACTTGTGGTTTGAGAAAATATATTGGATACTTGAGATAGTTGGTGATATTATATTTCTTGAATGGTTGTTTGGATGAACATGAGTGAGAGGTTCTTGTAAGGATGCTCATTCCTTCTTAGGAGGTTACTTGTAAGGATGCTTGAGAAACAAAGCCTTGAGGGTGAGAGGTTCCTTATAATGATGCTCATGCCAAAAGAGGATAATATGTGGTATTCTCGAGAGGTTCTTTGTAAGGATGCTTGAGAAACAAAGCCTTGAGGGTGAGAGGTTCCTTGTAAGGATGCTCATGCCAAAAGAGAACATGTGGTATTCTCGGGAGGTTCCTTGTAAGGATGCTTGAGAAACAAAGCCTTGAGGGTGAAAGGTTCCTTGTAAGGATGCTCATGCTAAAGAGGACAATATTAAATCATGTATGGGGTATTTGTTTACTTTTGAAAATTGTATGACAAATTGTTAGTAATTGATTTCACCTTTTAGTTTAACATTATTGCTGTTCGTAAACTAGAGATTTATTAAAATGTCATGCTTTTACCTCAAAAGGTTATATATGCTATTTGTGAAATGAGACTAACTGGTTTTACATGCTTTAAAAACCTTATTCGGGTTTGAAAGAATTTTTCTATAGAGCTTCGTGCTTACCCCCTACCTAACAACCTTTTCAGATTATCCTCTCGAGGAAGAGCTGGGAGTCGAAGAGCCCGCTCACTGGGAGACTCCGATAGACGGGAGCGTGGATCCCGAGGTGGACGTCTAGATTGACACTTTCTTTTGTTCTGGACTAGGATATTCATTTTAAACCTTGTGAAGTCTAGTTTGCTTTTGTTATTTTCGCTGTGCTACATTAGTTGATTTTTGTAATGGAAAGGCCAAGATGAGTCTATTCTTTTGGGATAATGTTGTAAATTCTATGGATGACTTTATGAAGTCTTATTTATTGATGGATTATTTTAGTGCTCTCATGATGTAAATGGTGTTAGAATGTAATGCCATCTAAGGTGGCTTTTGGGGCGTTACAGATTTTTGGTATCAGAGCTTAGACTGTAGGTCTTATATGGGAGCTGTAGGTTATGGATCATCACTAGAGAGGTAGAATTAGGTTGAAAGGAATTATTGATTTAAATTTTATACAAGGCTTGTGCAAAGATCTAGACTTCCTAACATGTCTTGCACATTAAGAAACTATATTGTAAATTGATGTGCAAGATGGACGGCGGACGAGGACGTGGACGTGGGCGTGGTCATGGAGGTCAAGCAAATCCACCTCCACCCCCCTCCCGATGCCATGAACGGAATATACCAAAGCTTACGGGAGCTAATCACTTTGGTACAACACCAGAATGGGAACAACAACCACAATAGTGGGGCTCATCCATTAGCTCAAGTGCCAGGCAACGAGGACGACAACCGAAGGATGATAGTTCTTCGGGAATTTTTGAGGCAACACCCGCCTACCTTCCAAGGTGATGCAATGCCATCTAATCTAATGCAATCTGATCCATTGAGTATAAATGGAGGTCCTTTGACTCGGGCAAGAGCAAAAAGGATGAAGGAAGCATTGAATGGGTGAATGAGCTGATTCATAACATATGGGCTGATTGTGCAAGTTCAAGCATGGAGCATGATCCACTTAGGCAACAAAGATCCATCAACATGATTCAAGTTCTAGAAGATTCCGGCAAAGGCTATGCTTAAAATTGACATGTTTAAAAATTGGTCTGATTCTAAGACTTTCCTTATCTATTTAGGCATGTGAGTTATTCTTTTTAGGAAAGAAAGACTTTTCTTGTTTAATTAGGCATGTGATCAGCATATTAAAGGACTGATTGTGTTTTTCTCTTTTAAGAAAGTAAGAGCTATTTCTTTACGAGCAAGTAAGAGATATTTCTTTACCTACAAGTAAGAGATATTTCTTATATAGGATAAGCTATTTTAGGAAGTTTTCTTTGTAATAACCAGCCTATGAATAGGCATTCAAAGCATTGTAAAAGACATAATATTTTTTATGAGTATTGTGAGGTTTCTACCTTATTGTTCTTCCAAGAACTATTTCAATAACTTATCAAGAATTAATCTTTCTTGTGGTGTTCATCGACTTATCGATCAATCTTGAGTGTGGCGTCTTTCTCTTGAACTTTTAACCTTGGGTTCTTGTTTCTTAAAAACGTTGGGTCAAGGGTTTTGGGTTCTTATAATTCTGCTTTGTGAACTTTCTTGGAGATTCTTCAATTAATTTGCGTGTGGGTTCTTGAATTCGTTTAAGGGGTCACATCATTTTGTATCAGAGCTTTCGGGTTTGTTTTCTCAAATCAGGTTGGTGTTTCTTTTTCTATTTAAGCACATCTATTTAAAAAAAATATGTGTGCATTGCTCATCATGATTTTTTTTTTGTTCAATTTGATTTGGGGCGTGACTTGCTGCTGGAATTTCAGTTGTTCTTTTCGATAATTTTAATATCAATTAGGGTTGCATAATATTGGCTGAATTGAATGCATAATTTGCTAGTGAATCAATTGTGAAATTTGCTGCCCAATTATGCGTAGTTTGCCTCTTTTGTGATCTGATATCAAAAGAAAAAAAAAGGGAAGAGAATAAAAGAAAAGAAAAGAAAAGAAAAGATCAAATTGAGGCTAGTTAGTTTGCTTGAGTGCTGAATTGTGTTGAGTTTTGAACAAAAAATAATCAAAAGTTACTTATTCTGATCATTCACGCATTGTTATCCCAAGCTAGATCATTCTATTTGATTTAACCCCTTTCTTGATCCATTTGTGGATTTCGAATCATTGTTTCTCTTAGTTTTCACCAAATTCTTTTTCTTTGCTTCGTTGTGTTTCTTTGTTATCGTTTTTATTCTCTGTTTTTCATTGTTAATTCTGGTCATTCCTTTGGTATTTGTGTCTTATTTTGTTAAGTCATTGTGCGTTGTGGGAATGGTTGATTTTTGGTGGAGTTTTGAGTAGTTTACGAAAGAACGACAAAGGTGAAACATTTGAGTGGTAAAAGGTTGAGTGTGTGAGCTTATCTTAAAAAAGCCAATAAGAGTGTAAACACGAGGGTAGAGTGGCATTGAAATGAGTGAAACACGTGAGGGAGTGTTTGTGAAGCTATTTCTAACATTATTTTGCAGGTTATAAAACATGACTTCCAAGGATAAAGGGGTAATTGATGAGGGTGGTACTGATGTGCTATTCATACTTTGAGCTATGCAACAATAGTTCGAACGTATGAATACGAGATTTGATGACATAGGAAATCAGTTGGAGGAGCAAGCAAATGCGATGAATGAATTGAGAACAATGAGGGAAGAAGAGCTGTTGGACATGATAGGTGTGAGGGACTAGTGGGATCTTGGTGATTACTTCTATGACCAGGCCATGTTGATTGGGTTTGACCATGGTAGAGGTGGTAGAGATGGTCGTGGAGGTGTTAGAGATGTTTATCAGAGAGATGGGAATTTAGGTTGCATTAAGATGAAAATCCCAGCCTTTCAAGGTAAGAATGATCCAGAGGTTTATTTAGAGTGGGAAAAGAAAGTGGAGTTAGTGTTTGATTGCCATGACTATTCAGAGGAGAAGAAGGTGAAACTAGTTGCAGTGGAGTTTACTGATTATGCGGTAGTATGGTGGGATTAGTTAGTAATGAATAGGAGGAGGAATAGAGAGCATCCGATTGACACTTGGGATGAGATGAAGAGTATCATGAGGATAAGGTTTGTCCCTTCTCATTATTATAGGGACTTGTTTCAGAGGTTGAAAGGGTTGACTCAGGGGTCTAAGAGCGTTGAGAGTATTATAAGTGAGATGAAGATAGCTATGATTCGGGTTAATGTAGAGGAGGACAGAGAGGCGACCATGACATGATTCTTGTACGGTTTGAACCAAGATATTCAAAATGTAGTTGAGCTGCAGAATTATGTGGAGATGGAGGATATGCTACACATGGCGATGAAGGTTGAGAGACAACTCAAATGGAAGGGTTCTACTCGTTTTGGGCAAAATTCGGGTTCTTTGTCTTCTTGGAAACCGAATTTTAGTTGGAGCAAGAAGGAAAAGAAATCAGATTCTAAGGGTAAAGTTGAAGCTTCCAACAAAGGCAAAGACATAGAGGCTAGGAAGGAGTGAGGTAAATCTGATTTGCAAACGTCTAGAAATAGAGATATAAAGTGCTTTAAGTGTTTGGGCAGGGGCACATTGCATCTCAATATCCAAATAAAAGTGCTATGTTTTTTAGGGATAATGGTGATTTTGAAACTGAAAGTGAATTTGATGATGATGTGGACAGTAAAGAGTGTGAAGGAGAGGAATATCTAGTTGAGGGTGAAATTTTGGTCACGAGGCGTGCCTTGAATGCACAAGTGAAGGAGGAGGACAACGAGGCACAACGTGACAACATCTTTCATACTTGCTGCCATATCAACAATAAGGTATGTTGTTATCATTGATGGAGGGAGTTGTGCTAATGTTGCTAGTACCTTATTAGTTGAGAAACTTAATTTGCCTACTATTAAGCACCCTACTCCTTATAAGTTGCAGTGGTTGAATGAATGTGGGGAGATTAAGGTGAATAGGCAGGCATTAGTGTCCTTCTCCACTGGGCGTTATGTTGGTAAGGTTTTGTGTGATGTAGTCCCAATGCATGCTGGTCATTTGCTTTTGGGACGTCCTTGGCAGTTTGATAGGCAAGTTATGCATGATGCATATAGAAATAGATATTCTTTTGTAATGCATGGCAAACCTGTAACACTTGTACCGTTAACACCTAGACAGGTGCATGGTGATCAAATGAGATTAAAAAGTGAGTTTGAGGGAAGAAAAAAGAGTGATAATGAAAAAAAAGAGGGAAATAGAGTGAAAGTGAAAAAAAATGAGGGAAAAACAGAGAGGCTGCTGAACATTCAAAGATTGAAAAGAGTGAGAGTTCACAAAAGCAAGAGAGGAAAAATGTGAGTTACTATGCAAAAGAACGAGAGGTTAAAGGAGCTTTTAAATTCGGGTAGCCGATGATTGTACTTATGTACAAGGAGGCCTTTTTGAATACTAACGAGCTTAACCCTATTTTGGCTAGTGTTGTTGATTCTCTTTTGCAGGAGTTTGGTGATGTTTTTCCCGAGGAAATCCCAAATGGCTTGCCACCAGTTAGAGGGATTGAACATCAGATTAATTTCATTCCTGGTGCAATGATTCCCAATCGTCCAGCTTATAGGATTAATCCTGATGAGACAAAGGAGCTTCAAAGGCAAGTTGAGGAGCTAATGTCGAAGGGTCATGTAAGGGAGAGCTTGAGTCCTTATGTAGTTCCAGTGTTATTTGTCCCTAAAAAGGATGGGACTTGGAGGATGTGCACAGATTGTCGCACAGTGAATAAAATAACGATAAAGTGTCGTCATCCCATTCCTAGACTTGATGACTTGTTAGATGAATTACATAGCG
>JAHQCQ010005300.1:0-16483 GCA_023539305.1 Ilex asprella | reverse complement strand
AACACGTAAGCCTAACAATTAAACTAATAATATAGGAGTAGAAAATAGCACTAGCACTAAATTGATCTCATGTCAATATGTCAAAGTCAACATACCTAAACTTGTTTGCCCAAATTATCCAAATAAGTAAAGATGACTATAATATATATGTTATAGAAGTCATAATACTATTAGTCCGCAAACAATTCTCTGAGTTTGCTATTGACACTCTAATCTTTTACCTGAAAATTTTTTATTTTGAAAACATGAGCTAAAAAGCCCAGTGAATAGAAATGCATGCATATTTAAAGTGGCTGAAAAACATATTTGACATATGACATGTAAATCAAAGGTTTGAAAAAATAACATCATCAAGATAACTAATTTTTTCAAGAATAACACAATTGTATTTCAACAAGAAATCATACCACAATGGTGAATCATATGATAATGGTGGAGACTATACGATATCCAATAATCGATGGGAACTAATACCGAATACCAAAAGATCTCAAGGTTGGATTCAACATCGTGCTTAGGGTCACCTCAGCCTCTCACGGGTCTATTCCCTAAGATGATCCGATGAAGCTCACCAGAACGCACCTAACACTGTTCCTTCAACCGTTGAACACTAGGATCGCCACAACCTCCCCTGGGTCTGTTCCCTAGTTGCCAGGGTCCCTTGAACACAGAAGAATAATTTTCATGGACTTTCAATCATGGTCACATTCACTATCACAAAGTCTCACCATATAAACAAGTGATTGAGTCACAATATTTCACAAAAAAATTCATCGTATGCCATAAGTATTTAGACACATAGTAAAACATTTGGTAAAAGTAGTAATGAACAAACATGATGTACCGTTTTTAAAATGTTTAGGGATACAATTTTTTTTGAAAATACGTAGCATGCCAAACCACTCTCCTTAAGTCCAAATGATAAGCATCTTGAGTGTTGTTTGTTACCCGAAGTAGAGTGAGATGTTATCGATGTCTTTCCTTTTTTTTCTCACAATTTCCTTTCTCCTTTGATGATGTGCTCTTCCTTACTTTTTCTCTATTTTACTCTCTATTCTTTCTTAAGAGTGAAAGATTACTTGTGCACTTGTATCCTAATCCAATCCCCAAATGCCCTATTTATAAGCATCTTATGATTATTCTAGAGAATATTGACATGTGAAATTTTTAGGAGAGATTCCCTAGAATATTCTACCATCTCTTCTCTCTTAGATCCTTCTAGGTTTTAAGCTTATTTTGCACATGACAATTCCACAAGTATCTAGATTCATATATAATATTCTAAAATCTTCTCCAACCTTCTAAGTCCTTCAGGAACTTTACGGGACATTATAAATCTCTCTATAACCTTCTAGTATTTCCTAGAACCTTGAAAAATATTATAGACTTCTCTAGATTGTTCTAAAATTTTCCGGATTCTTTCTAGAAACTTCTTCAACATTCTAGATTCTTCTAGATTATTCTAGACTATTATAGGTTATTCTTAAACTCTCTAGAATCTTCTTGATCTTTTTAGAAACTTCTCCAATATTCTAGATTCTTCTAGACTATTCTAGTTTTTTCTAAAAACTTCTCCAACATTCTATATTCTTCTAGACTATTCTAAATTCTTCTTTAAAATTTTTCTTATTCCTTTCAAGATAATATTCCCTAACTAGTTTCTTGCCAAAATGGAACGGGGTATTAAAACATCAATAGATTACTCTAGTTGTGTCAATCTATAATAATTTTAATGAGATTATTTAAGAATAGATAGTGAAAGACCTTGAGTAAATGTTGATTGTCTCTCAAAAGCATCACAAGGCTCGAAACTTACCATGGTATTTTTCATTATCTCCGCTGGTTATGTCAGGTTTTTCAAAGAATGTCGGTTGTACATCAATTTCATTTTTGAGTCTGGCCATTGTGTACCTTAAGAATAACAAACACCAATATACATTTGACATTTAATCATAGAGAGAATACCATTTTTTCAAAGATATGGGGTTTTAAGTCTAGATTGTTAGGTGAGGTGTCAAACCTATCATGTGCTTTAGTCACTTTTATCAATCAATCTCAATATTAACATATGTTCTTAACAATTAACAATGTAATGCTAATTTTAACAAATGCATTTAAACATATAAATGTGATAAAAAGAAGACTAATTCATTCATTTCACAAAATATTATAGTTTAGCACAAAAAATTCAAACATCCACAAAAGAAGTAACACATTCACAGAAAACTCTCAAGTAAAAATGTGAGACCCGATCATGCATGACATGCATATTAGCATAATTATGTGGGCTAAATTGTAATTATGTGAAACTATTAAAATATTAATTAAATTAAATCTTTCGTATACATGATGTGTGTGAGCATGCATTGGGTATGTGGACCCTGTTAATGACGTATTAGTGAGACCTATTATAGGAATTTCATGTGTGAAATATTAGTAGGTCGATTTCGAAATCATTTAAAAAACTTGGGGAAGGCAAGTGTAATTAAAACATTACCTTTACATGTGTTGGCATGATAAAAAACATGTGTGCCGTGTGTGTGTGCATGTGTGCCGTGTGTGTGTGTGTTTAAGTCATATAGTAGTGTGTGTGTGTGTGTATGTGTGTTTAAATATGTTGTATGTGTGCGTGTGTTCTACTGGAGGAAGCCGAAACAGTGAATGAGTTAGAGTGAAAGAAAAAGGGAAAACTACATGTGAGTGTGGGTGTGTTGAGCCGAGAGCAAGAAGCAAGGAAAGAAGGGAGAGGAAAAAACAAGTGTTTGGTGGGTACTCTTAGTCCAAGCCGAGATAGAAAAGAAGAAGGTATATGGAATAAAATTTTAAGCATGCATGTGATTAATTTGAGATGTACATATATATATGTGTGTGGGCTGTTTTAGTTAATTGTATGAGCTGATTTATTTTAACTTTAATGGACTGTTTTGCTTAAGTTTAATTAGTGGACTGTTTTGCTTAGTTTAATTAGTGGTGGGCTGTTTTGCTTAATTTTAATTAATGGACTTTTTTGTGTTATGTTAAGAACAAAACAGATTTTTTGTTAGAGTTTAATTAAGTGCATTGGTATACTTAAGGGGCTGTTAAAGAATATGTATTGAATTAGGGGTAAGAAAAATGTGGAAGATGTATATGAAGATGATTGGGAGGTTTTCATGGGCTAGGATGGAACCGAAAAATTATGGGCATGAAGAAGAGAGTTGAAGAGTGATATTAGGGGGCTGATTTGTATGTTTTAGTGAATGTGTGAGTTTAGGTAAAAAAATTTTAAAAGAAATGTACGATAGGAATTGAAAATGGGTGTTAGTAACGCCGAAATTTTGATTTCTAAATGTTATTATCACATGTGTAAATTTTAATCCAAACGACCTGAAATTTTGCAGGAAGCATTTTTAAACAATGCTTGAGGTGATAATATAAATTTCGAATGCAAATGAGCATAATATCTTGTACAAAATATATGGAATGTCGGAAGTGCGATTTTTATGATTTGGGGTCGAAATATGTAAAAATGGACCCTCGGTCAATGTGTTTGACCTACTAAATCGTAATTGTAACTAATGTGAGTAATTAAAAAGATTTTGAGAGGAAATGTGATCCATATAATAAAAGTGCTAGTGTGTGAATGGATAGTGCGGTAATTAGAGTTACCGGGGCACTTTGGGGTGCATCATTTTGCATGCATTAGTGCATAATTAATTATTTTATGTGATAAAATATTGATATTGTAATTACAAATGTGATAGGTGGAATAGGTGAGATAGTTGGGGTTAGAACCGATACGGTGACACCGTAAGGATCCACTAATAAAACTGAAGGGTTGTAGACCTGTATATTTGAGGTGGGTGTATATCTTTATATGTTTTGGAAATGCTATTATAATATGATAGAAAATGAAAGAATTTAATTGTAATTCTCCAGAATTATGTGCTATGTGTTTATGTGATTGGATGATACTTCGTACTGTGTATTGTAGAATGTGGCGCACTGTTCAAGACAGGGGCGTCGATGCCTGATCATTAGGTGTGCAGTGATGTGCTAGCACTGTGGTGTTCCCAGGAGGTTTGAGAGACATGGATCCATGTGGGATCGATTACCCAATGAGGGGAAGTGTGGAGGTGATGTGGCTTGTGAATTCTTTGGAATTGGATTAATGTTGTTGTTTGACACATGTATTTATGTAGTACCTACCTATTTCGGTGTATTACTATCATTCCTATTTCATATACAATATATATACTCATTGAGCGTGTGGTTTAGCTCACACCCCTATAGCTTCTCTTTTTCAGGTACTGTAGAGGAAATTTCAGACCTATCCACCGTCCAGTCAGTTAAATTGTGCCTTGTGGTATTGAATTCAGTCTAGAATGTTTCAACGAAGTTTGTGTAATATTGCTCAGGTTATTGATAATTATTTGCTGAGTAGTGTAGTTTATTTATAAAGGATTATTATGGCAGGTTAATAGTATATATTTGTATATGGACTCAACAAGCATACTTTGTGATGAATGCTATGTGGGTGTGGGATTTTTGTATATGTCTAATAAACAATTGGTACAGGTGGTTATATATGGTATAGGTTATGAGACCGGTTTTACCATTATGCTTAATGACTAAGGTGATGGGTGGTAAAGTTGCATCTGTGGGATTATTTAATATTTGATTAGTCCAGATTAAACATAAATGTAAACAGGTGTATCAAAAACCTAGTTGCGTCTCATCCTTGGGAGACCGGGATGGGGCGTGACAAAAAAAATCTCTCTATCACTCTCTCGTCTCTCCAGCTCCTCTAGCTCCACCCCTCAAATAGTTGAGAATCTCCTCCTCCTGTCGGAGAATCTCATCCTGCTTGGCCTTGATGCCAAGCATAATCTCAAGCAGTAACCAGCAGGTGCTGGGACCTGCCTTAGTCTAGGTCTGGGTCTCTGCCTCGAGCTCTGTCTCCTCTCCCTCGTCTAAGATATCCTGCAAGTCATTAGTGCCTTGGGCAGGTGGTATATCCTGTCTAGCTGTCGGGCCACCACTATAACCTTGGCTCCTTCGGAAGAAGCCTTGTTCAATAGCCCTATCAACTTCTGTATTCCCATCTATGGCCTCACTCTAACTCTGTAGTCCGAGTACATCTCCACCACAAGGGTGCCAAAGGGGAGTGAGTTTCTTTTTACGTCACACACTTTCATCATCTTCGTCAAGATTAATGACGAGAGATCTATGCTTTGGCCCCCTCCCTATTGCGTATAACAATCAGGCCAAATTTGGGAGGATCTCGTTCTTGCATCTGATGGGGGTGAAGATTGAGACGACAATTAAGTTAATCATTTTTTATTTGTCGGTCAACTCTCCTTATCGAAAGAACCTCCGTCCTCCCCAAGAAAAGTTAGCCAACCCCGTCAACTCCGCCCCTGCAACATCCATGCAAACCTTCTTCCTCATGGGATAGGTTGGCTTGTGTACTCGTGGTACCTCTTGCCTCATCTCCCGGATATACTCCTCATCCACGTCAGTGTGGGCCCCCTCATATAAGTCTTGATTGCCCCATTGAAAATCTTAGTTTTGAAGTAAAACTCCCACACTAACTCCTTTACAACGTCTCCACCATTTCTCAAATACAACATCAAACCTCTCGCCTCCATATTCTAAAAAATGCCCAAATTTGCAAAATTCGTCAACACCACTGTTCATTCACAAACTATAGCTTTATTTCGAAAGAAGTTTTCATACCTATATGCTTTGAGGGCGTTGGGGAAGTGAATTTGATTGTATCTTCAGATAATGGGCCTCCCCTCTCTATCCTCAATCACCTCCTCCACCATGTTTGGCTCTTGGTTGACTGTGTTGTGCCTAGCGGGAAGCTTCATCCTTAGAGGCATGGTTCTCAGTTTTTGGTGGTTTTAGGGCTTTGAAAAACTTGGATTTCATGGTAAAAAAGGTGAGAAATGAGGTGGGAATGTGTTTGGGTTGCTTGATTTTGGGTAAAAATTGGAAATGGATGCAGTTTTGAGGGTTGGGAAGTGAAGGGTCATGGAGGGTTTTTGGGAGTTTTTGAGGGTTTTGGTTGATTTTGAAATGAAGAAGACGAACCAGGTATTTATAGGCTGGGAGTCAACGTTCTAACGTCAGTGACGTTCGAACGTGTGCAGAAGGATTTTAAATTGATGGTTCGAATGTTATCCTGGCAATCAAACGTGAAGAGCTCCCAGTACTTTAGATTTCTGTTAGAGGCCAAAGTACTGTAAGCTCTTGGCATTCAAACGTTGGTTTCTAGTTCAAACATTCTTGAAGCGTTCGAACATTTAGAGATCCCAGTACTTTTTGGGTCCTTGTAGGAGCCAAAGTACTATAAACATCCAACGTTCGAACGTTGATTGGTGTTCGAACGTGGAGAGCTGCCAGTACTTTTGATATCTTGTAGAGGACAAAGTATTGTGAGCAACTGTCGTTCGAACGTCAAATGACATTCGACCGCCAAATCAAAAATCACAATTATATGCACATTTATATACACATATTAAAAGAAGGCTATACACACACATTTGAACAAAAAATTCAAGGTGTCTCAAGATAAGTTCCTACCTACGCTTTAGGTTGGTATTCTAGGACATTCTTTAGTCTACCCACTTTTTATTTCAACTAAAAAAGATTTTGTACATTTAAAAAGAGGATATTTACACTTTTTACAAAAATTCAGACCTTTGGCTTTCATCCCACAAACACAGTTTTCCTTAATTTTGTCAAAAAGTAATCTAATCCAAGTCTTCCTCTGTCTCCATGCCATTCAAACAATCAGTGACTTTTCTAATTTCTTGTCGCACAAAAGAGGTAAGCAAAATACTGGAATAGTATGGCGTCTCAAGATAATCCTTACTCTTCCCATTTACTACTAGTCTAATCGATTGAGTGCGTGGCTGAAAATTGGTTTAGAATACTGATTATATTCTTTCATGTGAAAGATCCGGCCACATTGTTTATAGGCACCAAGTCTTTTGGCACAACGATTGTCACACCCCAACTCCAAGGGCATGACCGGCCGCAAACCATAGATCGATAACATATAGAACATGTAAGCCTAACAACTAAACTAATAATATAGGAGTGAAAAATAACACTAGTACTAAATTGATCTCATGTCAATATGTCGAAGTCAACATACCTAAACCTGTTTGCCCAAATTATCCAAACAAGTAAAGATGGCTATACGATGTATGCTACGGAGATCACAATACTATTAGTCCATAAACAATTCCCTAAGTCCACTATCGACACTCCAATCGTTTACCTGAAATTTTTTTATTTTGAAAGCATGGGCTAAAAAGCCCAGTGAATCAAAGACATGCATATTGAAAGTGATTGAAAAATATTTTTGGCATACGACATGTAAATCAAAGATTTAGAAAAATAACTTCACAAACAAAACCAATTTCTCAAGAATAACACAATCGGGTTTCAACAAGAAATCATACCACAACGGTGCATCATATCATAATAGTGGAGACTGTACGATATCCAATAATCGATTGGAACCAATACCAAATACCAAAAGATCTCAAGGTTGGATCCAACATCGTACTTAGAGTCACCACAGCCTCACCCGAGTCTGTTCTCCAAGACGATCCGGTGAAGGTGACCAGGATGCACCAGACACTTTTTCTTCAACCGTTGAGCACCGGGGTCATCTCAGTCTCCCCTGGATCTATTCCCTAGTGACCAGAGTCACTGCACACAAAGGAATAATTTCCCTAGACTTTTAGTTTTAGTCCCATTTACCATCACAAAGTCTCACCATATAAACAAGTGATTGAGTCACAATACTTCACAAAAGAATTCATCGTATGCCACAAGTATTTAGATACATAGTAAAACATTTGGTAAAAGTAGTAATGAAAAAACATGATATATCATTTTTAAAATGTTTAGGGATACAATTGTTTTTTTGAAAATACGTAGCATGCCAAACCATTTACCTCAAGTTCAAATGATATGCATCTTGAGTGTTGCTTGTTACCTGAAGTAGAGTGAGATGGTATCGATGTCTTTCCTATTTTTCTCACAATTTTCTTTCTCCTTTGATAAGATGCTCTTCTTTCCTTCTTTTCTCTCTTTTACTCTCTATTCTTTCTTGAAAGTGGAAGACTACTTGTGCCCTTGTATCTTAATCCAATCCCAAACGCCCTCTTTATAGGCATCCTAGGATTATTCTAGAATATTAACATGTGACATTGTTAGGGGACATTTCCTAGAATATTCTACCATTTCTCCTCTCCTAGATCCTTCTAGTTTTCAAGCTCATTTTGCACCTGACAATTTCACAAGTATTTAAATTCATCTATAATATTCTAAAGTCTTCTCTTACCTTCTAAGTCTTTCTGGAACTTTCTGGGACGTTCTAAATCTCTTTAGAACCTTATAGTATTTCAAGAACCTTCTAAAACATTCTAGACTTCTCTAGATTGTTTTAGAAACTTCTTCAACATCTAGATTCTTCTAGATTGTTCTAAACTATTCTAGGTTATTCTTAAATTTTTTAGAATCTTCTAGAACTTTCTACAAACTTCTCAACCATTCTAGATTCTTCTACACTATTCTAGATTCTTCTGGACTATTCTAAATTCCTCTTTAAAATTTTTCTTATTCCTTCCAAGATAATATTCTTTAGCTAGTTCTTTGTCAAAATGGAACAGGGGTATTACAACGATGTTTAGCAAAAGTGCTTCTGCCATATAGTGGTTTCGATTGCTTTTCTCGAATTTCAGTTTTTCTTACCAATCTTGCTTTTCTCATTACCACAACATGCACATCAGATAGAAAAGTGTGTAAAACTCCTAGAGTGAACCAAAAAATGTTTACTATCCATGCTTGCTAAGCTTTAAGACACTTTATTTGGTTCTTTAATGTTTGCTAGTCAAAAAGAAGATTGAAGGTGCTTTTAAGACATGATCATCATTTATAAAGACTGTAAGAAGACGAAATATAAGACCAATTACACAATACAATCAAGATCTTTTTTTAAAAGGCACAATATATCATCTAAAATATGAACTGTAGTTCTCACCCCTAACCTAAACTCAACATTGTTCCTACTGTTTCGAATTTACCAGTATACACAAAGTGAAGTTAGGATTGAAAGTAGAGATCTGTTTATTTGCCGATGCCTACAAACAAAAATACACAAATTAATCATCTTTAGGAAGATATGAGTTTTGGCTAGGATGAAAACCCTTATGCATTAGTGTAAACAGAAGTAGGACTCCCATGTACAATTATAGCAATAAAATGCAAATCATGAAACATAAGATTGTGTCTTCGGGGTGTGTGGGCCATGGATTTGCAGGGGATGGGTTGTTTTGTAGATAACAAAGAAGAAGAAGAAGAAGAAGAAGAAGAAGAAGAAGAAGAAAAAGAAGAAAAGGAAGAAAAGGAGGGGAGATGAACAATGATGGATGGGGAAAAGAAAGGGAAAGGGTTGGGTTGGATTTTTCATGACTCGACCCCTTTTTATGTCGGGAGGCGTAAATGTCGGAGGAATATTCTGAATTCATTAAAAGAATGGTGTTCACATCTTTAACAAAGTTTTTCAAAATGGTTTCAAACTCTGACTATTGACAGTAAAAATATTACCGTTTGACGGGTTTTTCACTTTCACTACTTGATGTCCAAACACTTGTTTGACAATGTAAGGTCTAGTCCATCTTGATCTTAACTTACCAGGAAATAGGAGGAGCCTTGAATTGAATAACATGACTTTTTGTGAAGGGGCAAATGACTTTCTTACTATGTTTTTATCATGAAAGATTTTTATTCTTTCTTTTGCAATTTTTGCATTGTCATATGCCATATTTTGCAGCTCTTCTAATTCATTGATCTGAAGTTTTCTTAAAAATTCAGCCTTGTCTAGGTCAAAATTCATTGCTCAAATGACTCAGTATGCTCTATGTTCCAGTTCCACAAGTAGGTGACAAGGCTTGTCATAGACTTATCGATTAGGAGACATGCCCAAAATTGTTTTAAAAGTAGTGCGATATGCCCAGAGTGCATCTAGTTAGTCTCGACGACCAATCCTTGCGGTTTGGGTTTATCATTTTTTCTAAAATCAGTTTGATCTCTCGATTAGTTAATTTAGCCCGTCCACTTGTAAACCCCCACATGTTTAAAGTAATATAATGATAAATCATTAAGTAATTTAATATCTGTATTGGTGTAGAAATGAACCCCATGGGTTACAATCGTAGAAAATATGTATATTGTAAATATTAGTCAAAACTTAGTTTTAGCTCGTGAATATATGAAATAATTTGTAATAGAACTTATATCAACTATGTTTGATGTGCAAATGCATGTTCTATAAGTTTAGGTTGGTTTTGGAAGAGTTTGGAAATGATTGATAATGAAAAACAGAGGAAATAGGCAAAACTGGACAAATCATACCGGTATTGTATTCCAGAACCATTTGGTCTAGTGAATTAACCATATCGGTACTGTGCTCTGGAACTGTACCGTACCGGTACTGTCGAAAGATCTGGCAATTTTAAAGTCACTATTTGTGGTCCATTTTTGCCCTATAAATACATTAGGACGCCTCCTTTAGCCCCATTTCGGCCCCTCTAACCCTAGAAACACTTTGAGAGAAAGAAAGAAGGAGAAAACACAAGATCAAAAGGGAAAAATTAGAGATTTAAGCGTGATTCAAGATTCAAGCCCTAGTTATTCGAGAGCCAAGGTAGGGGTTTTCTTCTATTCTTGTTCATTGATGTTAGGGTTATTGTATATATATATTTTTTGACTCCTAATTGTATATATTTGCTATGAGTTCCTTCTTTTTAGATGTTTTTGGCAAACTTTATCATGTTTTGATCAAAGTGATGGTTGGGGAGCCATCAAAATCCTAGTTTTTTTTAGAGAAATATGGGCTTCTCTCTCTATATTCACTCAAGCTTAGTTTTGAAAATTTTAGTGCTTTGTATTGAGCAATAAAATGATATTGATAACGATCTCTTGCATATTTTTCTTTAAATTGTCCTATTTAAAAATATCTCATGTAAAGAATTGAGAATTTTTTGAGTTACTTGTGGTTTGAGAAAATATATTGGATACTTGAGATAGTTGGTGATATTATATTTCTTGAATGGTTGTTTGGATGAACATGAGTGAGAGGTTCTTGTAAGGATGCTCATTCCTTCTTAGGAGGTTACTTGTAAGGATGCTTGAGAAACAAAGCCTTGAGGGTGAGAGGTTCCTTATAATGATGCTCATGCCAAAAGAGGATAATATGTGGTATTCTCGAGAGGTTCTTTGTAAGGATGCTTGAGAAACAAAGCCTTGAGGGTGAGAGGTTCCTTGTAAGGATGCTCATGCCAAAAGAGAACATGTGGTATTCTCGGGAGGTTCCTTGTAAGGATGCTTGAGAAACAAAGCCTTGAGGGTGAAAGGTTCCTTGTAAGGATGCTCATGCTAAAGAGGACAATATTAAATCATGTATGGGGTATTTGTTTACTTTTGAAAATTGTATGACAAATTGTTGGTAATTGATTTCACCTTTCAGTTTAACATTATTGTTGTTCGTAAACTAGAGATTTATTAAAATGTCATGCTTTTACCTCAAAAGGTTATATATGCTATTTGTGAAATGAGACCAACTGGTTTTACATGCTTTAAAAACCTTATTCGGGTTTGAAAGAATTTTTCTATAGAGCTTCGTGCTTACCCCCTACCTAACAACCTTTTCAGATTATCCTCTCGAGGAAGAGCTGGGAGTCGAAGAGCCCGCTCACTGGGAGACTCCGATAGACGGGAGCGTGGATCCCGAGGTGGACGTCTAGATTGACACTTTCTTTTGTTCTGGACTAGGATATTCATTTTAAACCTTGTGAAGTCTAGTTTGCTTTTGTTATTTTCGCTGTGCTACATTAGTTGATTTTTGTAATGGAAAGGCCAAGATGAGTCTATTCTTTTGGGATAATGTTGTAAATTCTATGGATGACTTTATGAAGTCTTATTTATTGATGGATTATTTTAGTGCTCTCATGATGTAAATGGTGTTAGAATGTAATGCCATCTAAGGTGGCTTTTGGGGCGTTACAGATTTTTGGTATCAGAGCTTAGACTGTAGGTCTTATATGGGAGCTGTAGGTTATGGATCATCACTAGAGAGGTAGAATTAGGTTGAAAGGAATTATTGATTTAAATTTTATACAAGGCTTGTGCAAAGATCTAGACTTCCTAACATGTCTTGCACATTAAGAAACTATATTGTAAATTGATGTGCAAGATGGACGGCGGACGAGGACGTGGACGTGGGCGTGGTCATGGAGGTCAAGCAAATCCACCTCCACCCCCCTCCCGATGCCATGAACGGAATATACCAAAGCTTACGGGAGCTAATCACTTTGGTACAACACCAGAATGGGAACAACAACCACAATGGTGGGGCTCATCCATTAGCTCAAGTGCCAGGCAACGAGGACGACAACCGAAGGATGATAGTTCTTCGGGAATTTTTGAGGCAACACCCGCCTACCTTCCAAGGTGATGCAATGCCATCTAATCTAATGCAATCTGATCCATTGAGTATAAATGGAGGTCCTTTGACTCGGGCAAGAGCAAAAAGGATGAAGGAAGCATTGAATGGGTGAATGAGCTGATTCATAACATATGGGCTGATTGTGCAAGTTCAAGCATGGAGCATGATCCACTTAGGCAAGAAAGATCCATCAACATGATTCAAGTTCTAGAAGATTCCGGCAAAGGCTATGCTTAAAATTGACATGTTTAAAAATTGGTCTGATTCTAAGACTTTCCTTATCTATTTAGGCATGTGAGTTATTCTTTTTAGGAAAGAAAGACTTTTCTTGTTTAATTAGGCATGTGATCAGCATATTAAAGGACTGATTGTGTTTTTCTCTTTTAAGAAAGTAAGAGCTATTTCTTTACGAGCAAGTAAGAGATATTTCTTTACCTACAAGTAAGAGATATTTCTTATATAGGATAAGCTATTTTAGGAAGTTTTCTTTGTAATAACCAGCCTATGAATAGGCATTCAAAGCATTGTAAAAGACATAATATTTTTTATGAGTATTGTGAGGTTTCTACCTTATTGTTCTTCCAAGAACTATTTCAATAACTTATCAAGAATTAATCTTTCTTGTGGCGTTCATCGACTTATCGATCAATCTTGAGTGTGGCGTCTTTCTCTTGAACTTTTAACCTTGGGTTCTTGTTTCTTAAAAACGTTGGGTCAAGGGTTTTGGGTTCTTATAATTCTGCTTTGTGAACTTTCTTGGAGATTCTTCAATTAATTTGCGTGTGGGTTCTTGAATTCGTTTAAGGGGTCACATCATTTTGTATCAGAGCTTTCGGGTTTGTTTTCTCAAATCAGGTTGGTGTTTCTTTTTCTATTTAAGCACATCTATTTAAAAAAAAATATGTGTGCATTGCTCATCATGATTTTTTTTTTGTTCAATTTGATTTGGGGCGTGACTTGCTGCTGGAATTTCAGTTGTTCTTTTCGATAATTTTAATATCAATTAGGGTTGCATAATATTGGCTGAATTGAATGCATAATTTGCTAGTGAATCAATTGTGAAATTTGCTGCCCAATTATGCGTAGTTTGCCTCTTTTGTGATCTGATATCAAAAGAAAAAAAAGGGAAGAGAATAAAAGAAAAGAAAAGAAAAGAAAAGATCAAATTGAGGCTAGTTAGTTTGCTTGAGTGCTGAATTGTGTTGAGTTTTGAACAAAAAATAATCAAAAGTTACTTATTCTGATCATTCACGCATTGTTATCCCAAGCTAGATCATTCTATTTGATTTAACCCCTTTCTTGATCCATTTGTGGATTTCGAATCATTGTTTCTCTTAGTTTTCACCAAATTCTTTTTCTTTGCTTCGTTGTGTTTCTTTGTTTTTGTTTTTATTCTCTATTTTTTGTTGTTAATTCTGGTCATTCCTTCGGTATTTGTGTCTTATTTTGTTAAGTCATTGTGCGTTGTGGGAATGGTTGATTTTTGGTGGAGTTTTGAGTAGTTTACGAAAGAACGACAAAGGTGAAACATTTGAGTGGTAAAAGGTTGAGTGTGTGAGCTTATCTTAAAAAAGCCAATAAGAGTGTAAACACGAGGGTAGAGTGGCATTGAAATGAGTGAAACACGTGAGGGAGTGTTTGTGAAGCTATTTCTAACATTATTTTGCAGGTTATAAAACATGACTTCCAAGGATAAAGGGGTAATTGATGAGGGTGGTACTGATGTGCTATTCATACTTTGAGCTATGCAACAATAGTTCGAACGTATGAATACGAGATTTGATGACATAGGAAATCAGTTGGAGGAGCAAGCAAATGCGATGAATGAATTGAGAACAATGAGGGAAGAAGAGCTGTTGGACATGATAGGTGTGAGGGACTAGTGGGATCTTGGTGATTACTTCTATGACCAGGCCATGTTGATTGGGTTTGACCATGGTAGAGGTGGTAGAGATGGTCGTGGAGGTGTTAGAGATGTTTATCAGAGAGATGGGAATTTAGGTTGCATTAAGATGAAAATCCCAGCCTTTCAAGGTAAGAATGATCCAGAGGTTTATTTAGAGTGGGAAAAGAAAGTGGAGTTAGTGTTTGATTGCCATGACTATTCAGAGGAGAAGAAGGTGAAACTAGTTGCAGTGGAGTTTACTGATTATGCGGTAGTATGGTGGGATTAGTTAGTAATGAATAGGAGGAGGAATAGAGAGCATCCGATTGACACTTGGGATGAGATGAAGAGTATCATGAGGATAAGGTTTGTCCCTTCTCATTATTATGGGGACTTATTTTCAGAGGTTGAAAGGGTTGACTCAGGGGTCTAAGAGCGTTGAGAGTATTATAAGTGAGATGAAGATAGCTATGATTCGGGTTAATGTAGAGGAGGACAGAGAGGCGACCATGACATGATTCTTGTACGGTTTGAACCAAGATATTCAAAATGTAGTTGAGTTGCAGAATTATGTGGAGATGGAGGATATGCTACACATGGCGATGAAGGTTGAGAGACAACTCAAATGGAAGGGTTCTACTCGTTTTGGGCAAAATTCGGGTTCTTTGTCTTCTTGGAAACCGAATTTTAGTTGGAGCAAGAAGGAAAAGAAATCAGATTCTAAGGGTAAAGTTGAAGCTTCCAACAAAGGCAAAGACATAGAGGCTAGGAAGGAGTGAGGTAAATCTGATTTGCAAACGTCTAGAAATAGAGATATAAAGTGCTTTAAGTGTTTGGGCAGGGGCACATTGCATCTCAATATCCAAATAAAAGTGCTATGTTTTTTAGGGATAATGGTGATTTTGAAACTGAAAGTGAATTTGATGATGATGTGGACAGTAAAGAGTGTGAAGGAGAGGAATATCTAGTTGAGGGTGAAATTTTGGTCACGAGGCGTGCCTTGAATGCACAAGTGAAGGAGGAGGACAACGAGGCACAACGTGACAACATCTTTCATACTTGCTGCCATATCAACAATAAGGTATGTTGTTATCATTGATGGAGGGAGTTGTGCTAATGTTGCTAGTACCTTATTAGTTGAGAAACTTAATTTGCCTACTATTAAGCACCCTACTCCTTATAAGTTGCAGTGGTTGAATGAATGTGGGGAGATTAAGGTGAATAGGCAGGCATTAGTGTCCTTCTCCACTGGGCGTTATGTTGGTAAGGTTTTGTGTGATGTAGTCCCAATGCATGCTGGTCATTTGCTTTTGGGACGTCCTTGGCAGTTTGATAGGCAAGTTATGCATGATGCATATAGAAATAGATATTCTTTTGTAATGCATGGCAAACCTGTAACACTTGTACCGTTAACACCTAGACAGGTGCATGGTGATCAAATGAGATTAAAAAGTGAGTTTGAGGGAAGAAAAAAGAGTGATAATGAAAAAAAAGAGGGAAATAGAGTGAAAGTGAAAAAAAATGAGGGAAAAACAGAGAGGCTGCTGAACATTCAAAGATTGAAAAGAGTGAGAGTTCACAAAAGCAAGAGAGGAAAAATGTGAGTTTCTATGCAAAAGAACGAGAGGTTAAAGGAGCTTTTAAATTCGGGTAGCCGATGATTGTACTTATGTACAAGGAGGCCTTTTTGAATACTAACGAGCTTAACCCTATTTTGGCTAGTGTTGTTGATTCTCTTTTGCAGGAGTTTGGTGATGTTTTTCCCGAGGAAATCCCAAATGGCTTGCCACCAGTTAGAGGGATTGAACATCAGATTAATTTCATTCCTGGTGCAATGATTCCCAATCGTCCAGCTTATAGGATTAATCCTGATGAGACAAAGGAGCTTCAAAGGCAAGTTGAGGAGCTAATGTCGAAGGGTCATGTAAGGGAGAGCTTGAGTCCTTATGTAGTTCCAGTGTTATTTGTCCCTAAAAAGGATGGGACTTGGAGGATGTGCACAGATTGTCGCACAGTGAATAAAATAACGATAAAGTGTCGTCATCCCATTCCTAGACTTGATGACTTGTTAGATGAATTACATAGCG
>JAHQCQ010005299.1:0-16495 GCA_023539305.1 Ilex asprella | reverse complement strand
GTGATGCCTAGATAGCAAAAGATTGTCTCAAGGTCTTGTGCAAAAAGATCCTATCAATCTTCTAGTACAAATGTGAGCCTCAATTATTTTCTTCCTTCCTCTATGCAAGTGGTTTTGTTACATAGGATGACAACAAGAATAAAAAAATTATTGAATTATGAATACTTAAGTTACATTATCTTCAACAGTTTAAGTTTTTGGAATAAATGATTATTTAACATGGTATCAGAGTAAGAGGTTCTGTATTCGAATCTCGTCGTCACCTTAATTATTAAAAGATTTGTATGTGTTAGGTCTAAAATATAGTATGCACGTGAGGAGATGTGCTAAGGTATAAATTGATGGGTCACACCCAAATAGTCTGATTTATGTTGAAAGGTTCAACCTCGATTGAAGATCTCAGCCATGCAAAGACCCACTAAATCCTAAGTCAAGTCCAATCCAGCTAAGGGCCCTCCTCCGAAGGAATAGGAGCACTAGGGAAAGAAATGCGGCGTAGAAACCCTACCAAATTTGTAATTACCAAAACTAGCAGGAAGCCCCTTCCTCACGTCACTGTCTCACCTCCAAATCCTAACTTTATAAATATAAGCTCTCTCATCATCTAGGGCATGCCTCCCAAGAACCTCATCTCCTATCTTTGCACACATCGTTGCTCCCATCTCCCTCAAGGCACTATAACTCCTCGGAGTAGACTCTCTGGTGTTTATTGTTCATTAATAAGAAACTCAGGCTATCGCTGCCATTAAAAGTGGACGTAGGTCACGACCGAACCACTATAACCTCTGTGTTGATCCTTATCTGCTATTTTTATCATTGACTATTTGTTTACTGCACATCGATTACACCTAATTCACCTTCTTGACTGTTGAGCTTGCAAGAAAATTGATTTGTGCATCATCAGTTTGGCGCCGTCTGTGGGAACGACAGAATTCTCACTTCCAAACACTCCATTTTACTGAAACAACGACGATCACTACCAGATCCATGAACCAACATGAAGGCAATCCCCCATGAGAGGAGGAGGATGTTCTTCCACCTGCCAACCATGTGTCGGATGCTCCAGCTCCAAATCCTCAACAAACGTTGGAGACCATACAGCAGCTTGTGGCCCAAACCAGAAGATACTGCAACTTATGCTCGTCGGACGAGGAGGGGCACAACTTAGCGGAACACAGCTTGAAGGAGCTCCACGTCTTGGAGGTCAAGGAGCTCCATGCCCTGCTGCTCCACATCTAGGCGGCCCCTTAGGGCTGGGCGCTCCCTTTGGAGTCCCCATGTGCGCCCCACACAGGGGAGCTCATTATGAGGGACCTCCACCCCCTCCTCCTCCTGCTTCTCATGGTGAGGACCTTCATCTCTAAGAGGATGAGGGCGAGAATCAAAGCATGGAGCATGGGAGTCACTTTCATGATCATTCCAGAGGAGCCCCCAATCTTTGGGATGAGAAAATCAAGGAAGTGAAAAATCAACTGGGTGACGTCTTTAATAACATGAAGGCGCAAGGACCAGAATCAGTAAATTATCTTGTGCGATGGATAGACACGCCTTTCAAGCCCGACGTAGCAAACTACCCACTACCCTATATGTTCAAAATGCCCTCTGTGGAGACATTTGATGGAACCCACTGGATCATCTCGACACCTACAAAACTTTGATGCAGTTACACAACGTCCTAGACGAAATCATGTGCAAGGCGTTCACAACCACATTAAAGGGGTCCTCCCAACAATGGTTTACTAAGCTCTCCCTGGCATCCATTACCTCCTTTGTTGAGCTGAGCAGGTCATTCGTGTCACATTTTATTGGGGGGCGTCGCCACCAGAAAGCTGTCATCCACCTGTTTAGCATAAAGTAGGACTGGGAAGAGAGCTTGAGGAGGTACTTCAGGTTGATAAACCCGATGACAAAGTGACAATGACCACCTTCCTGGCTGGCCTCCGCTCATCAAGCTTCCTCTTCTCAGTGATAAAGCCCCCACCGAGGAGCATGCCAGAGCTGCTAGCCAAAGCCCAAAAGTACATGAACGCAGAGGACGTCACAAGGGCCAGGTAGGGTGAGTCATCCAGGATAGGAGAGAAGAGAAAGGAAAGAGACAGGGACGACAAAAAAGAGACTAACAATAAACAAAGTAGGACAGAGAGGGTACCCGTCAAAGACCGGTTCGGTCTCGTTCCTCAGAGGAACTGACAACCTTTCACTCCCCTCAATGCCACTGTCGGGCATATTCTATTGTAGATTTAGGATGACCTCATGATAAAGTGGCCGGAGAAGATGAAGTCTCCTCCAAATCGCAGAAATTCTAACAAGTATTGTCGTTTTCACCGCAATCACGGGCATGACACCGACGACTGCTATGACCTCAAAAGGCAAATTGGGGATCTCATTCGACGTGGTCACCTACGCCAGTATATTGCTGGTAGAGGACAGGCGCCACCGCCACCAAATAACCAGGAAGATCAACATCCCGTTGGGGAAATCCATACTATCTCGGGAGGATTAGCAGGAGGTGGAGAGTCCCTCTCTACCATAAAGGCCCACGCTAGGAAGGCAAGACACCTTGATGAAGGGCGCCTATCCAAAGCACCCAGGCAAGGCACCAACGAGGTCATATCATTCTTAGATAAGGACCTGGAAGGAGTTCAGCACCCTCATGACGACCCCTGGTGCTCACCATGACGGTTGCCAATTTTCAGGTACGTAGAATCTTAGTGGACAACAACAGCTCTGCAGATATCCTGTTTGCAGAAGCTTATGATAAACTCAACTGGGCAGGGAGAGACTGCAGCCCATCAGATCTCCCCTCATTGGGTTTTCAGGGGAGAAGGTGTATCCCCTAGGATCCATCACCCTACCAGTCACAGCCGGAGCAGCGCCCCGAAGCTCCTCAGTCATGGTCAACTTTCTAGTGATAGACTGTCCATCAGCTTATAATGTCATATTCGGGTGACCTGCTCTCAACACATTAAGAGTCGTGCCCTCCACCTATCACCTTATTCTCCGATTTTCAACCCCTAACGGAGTTGGAGAGGTCAGAGGAGATCAAGTAGCAGCAAGAAAATGTTATGTCTCCTCCATGAAGACTAGAAAGTCATAGGAGGCGTTGCAAGTGGAGATCCTTAACTCAAGGGATGACTCCACCTCAGAAAGAGGAGAACCGGTGGAGGAGCTCACCCCTATGGTCTTAGATGAAGAGCACTCATATAGAAAAGTATATGTTGGCTCTTCCTTTTCTGCAGACCTGGTTGGTCCGTTAATAGACTTTTTAAAACATAACATGGACGTCTTCGTATGGTCACGTGCAGACCTCGAAGGCATCGACCCACGACACAAGCCTATTCGTCAAAAACTGAGGAGCACCTCCACTGAAAGGGCCCAAGCTATGGACAAGGAGGTGGGAAAGCTACAAGATAACGGGGGCATCAAAGAAGTAGCATATCCTGAGTGGCTCTTCAATGTAGTGATGGTCACTAAGTCTAACGGGAAGTGGCGCCTCTGTGTGGACTTCACAGAACTCAACAAGGTGTGCCCAAAAGATAGCTATCTACTGTCATGGATCGACCTCCTCATCGACGCCACCGCGGGGCACGAGTTGCTCACATTCTTGGATGCATACTCTAGATATAACCAGATTAGCATATATCTCCAGATCAGGAGAAGACATCATTCATTACTCCGAAGAGAACCTACTGTTACAAGGTCATGCCTTTCGGGCTAAAGAACGCAGGAGCGACCTACCAACGGCTGGTGAACAAGATGTTCCAATCTCAGATCGGGCGAATGATGAAAGTGTAAGTGGATGATATGCTGGTGAAAAGTCTCGCAGCAGTAGACCACGTTGATCACCTTCAGACGACTTTCAATGTCCTGAGGTCCTATCACATGAAGCTCAATCTTGAGAAGTGCGCCTTTGGCATGGAGTCCGATAAATTCTTGGGGTTCATGGTCAATCAGAGGGGAATTGAGGGGAACCCCTACAAGATCAAGGCCATCCTCGGCATGAAATCACCTTCCTCAACCAAGGAGCTCCAGTGCCTCAATGGGAGAATCGCAGCACTCAATAGGTTCGTCTCCAAGTCTGCAGACAAGTGTCTGTCCTTTTTTAAAATTCTCCGCAAGACAATTGAGTGGGGACCTAAGGCGGAAGAGGCCCTCCAAATGTTCAAAAGCCTAGCTAGCTACACCTCCTCTCTTGTCACGTGCCACTCTAGGAGAAGCTTTCCATCTTTACCTTTCTGCCTCCCTATCAGCGGTAAGCTCTGTGTTTATTAGAAACGATAACGGAGTACAAAAGCCTATTTATTATGTGAGCAGGACCTACCAGGGGGCAGAGACGAGGTATTCGGGGCTAGAAAAACTAGCGCTCGCCCTAGTTACAACGGCAAGACGACTGCAACATTACTTTCAAAGCCAAAGTATAATTATCGTCACAGACCAACCCCTAAGAAGAGTCTTGGGGAAGTCGGACGTTTCCGGTAGACTTCTTAAGTGGGCAGTGGAACTCAACGAGTTTGACATTCAGTACCAACTAAGGACAGCCATCAAAGTACAAGCCCTAGCAGATTTCATTGCCGAGCTCACACCGATAGCAGAAGGGAACTCCAAAGAAGCCAAGCCATCCCAGCCTGCACATCTTGCTCTTGATGCCCAGACGTCCCAAGCTGCATCTTAAGCTTTTGATGCCCAGGCGTCCCAAGCTACACCTCAAGTTTGTTATGCCCAAACGTTTTAAACTGCACCTCAAGCTTTTGATGCACAGACATCCCAAACTGCACCTCAAGCTTTTGATGCCCTGGTGTCCCAAGCTACACCTCAAGCTCATGATGCCCGGGCTGAGGGAGTACCTCTAGTCCCTAGAGCCCAGGTAGCTTTCCCAGATGACCAGCTATCCATTTCAAATTCCAAACCTTTCACTCTTCCACTTTGAAAACTCTATGTAGACGGCTCCTCGACCAGTGAAGGAGGAGGAACGGGCCTAATCTTGATCAGCCCAGATGACACCACTCTCAAGTATGCAGTGAAGCTCCACTTTATTGCCTCCAACAATGAGGCGAAATACGAAGTCCAACTCTCTGGGTTGAGATTGGCAGTAGAAATGAAGGCCCAATACCTCGCCGCTTACAGAGACTCTCAGCTGATAGTCAACCAAGTAAAGGGCGAGTTCGAAGCCAAGGTAGCCAGAATACAGGAATATCTTGGCATAGTGAAAAAACATGATCGCAAAGTTCCACTACTTTCAGATCTGCCATATCCCTAAAGAAGACAACTTGGCCGCCGATACACTCTCAAGGCTCGCCTCGTCCTTGGAAGCCCCACCAGGAGGGCCATTATTCATCGGTCACCAGTTTAAGTCAAGCGAGTTAGACACAGTGGCCACCAATATCAACTGTGCATCAGTTGAGTCAAATTGGATGACTCCAATGAAGGCATACCTCCAAGAAGGTGTGTTGCCCGATGATCCTCCAGAGGCCAAGAAATTGAGGGTAAGAGCCTCCAAGTTCACCATTCTGCAGGATACCTTGTACAAGAAAGGCTACTCCTTGTCATTGCTACAGTGCATTTCACCCGAAGAAGCTCATTATGCCCTACGAGAGATCCATGAGGGGATCTGTGGAAACCACTTCGAAGGGCGCTCCCTTACTCACAAAGCGCTCAGAAAAGACTACTTCTGGCCTTCCATGGCAAGGGATGCCCAAGAGTTCTCCAAGAAGTGTGACAAGTGCCAACGCTTCGCGGCCGTGCCCAGGCAACCACCAGAGGAGCTGATGACAATCATGAGTCCATGGCCTTATTCCAAATAGGGCATTGACATTCTGGGCCCTCTACCTCTGAGCAGGGGAAAATGCAAGTTCATCGTGATCGCCATCGACTACTTCATAAAATTGACAGAGGCGGAACCCTTAGCAAAGATAACAGACACTAAGGTTAAAGATTTTATATGAAAAAACCTGGTTTACTGCTTTGGGATACCTCACGCCATTGTTAGCGATAATGGGAAACAATTCGACAATAAACTTCTCAACACCTTTTGCTCCGATCTACAAATAAAGCAGCCTCATTCTAGTCCAGCGCACCCACCGGAAAATGGACAAGCAGATGTTATGGTGAGAACAATGCTGCACAACTTAAAGACAAGGCTTGAAAAAGCGAAGGGTCTCTGGGTCGATAAGTTACCAGGCGTATTGTGGACCAACCGAGCCACACCAAGAACTCCTACTGGGGAGACCCCTTTCTCCCTCGCCTTTGGAACTGAGACGGTAATCCCTGTGTAGATAGGGGTACACTCTCTAAGGGTCCAGCTCTTTGACCCCATCACCAACGAGGAAGGACTCCGCATCAACCTCGACTTAGTGGAGGAGGCAAGGGAGATGGCAGTGGTCCGCAATGCGGAATACAAGCGACGTAGGGCTAGACACTACAATTCGAGGGTGAGGTCTCGTTCCTTCCAACCAGGAGACTTGGTCCTCAAGAAAGTGATCTTCGCCACAAAGGATACATGTGAAGGAAAGCTAGGGCCAAATTGGGAAGGACCCTACCTCATAATAGAAGTAGTGAGGCCGGGCACCTACAAGATCCAGAATTCTGAGGGGACGGTCCTACTCCACCCATGGAATGCAGAACACTTGAAGAGGTATTATCTGTGACATCTTGAGAGTATCAAAGCAGTGGAGGTGGGGACTTGGTTTTATTTTTGTTTATTTCTTTTTATTAAATGTACCTTTTTGAGGATTATTACCCAGCCAGATCAATGAAATTCTCTACGTTTTACTCCAAAAAAGATCTTGACATTCCATTTCAAAGGAGTATCAGTACAAAAATAAGGCTACAGGCTGCCTTTCTTAAAAACAAAAATCATCAAAAGTCCCTAACACTCTAACTGCTCTCATGTTCATCCTCCAGCAATCCTCCCCTGAACGGCAAGAAGTTCTTTTTGGACGGCGACATGATCCTGCCTCAGGGTGCCGTGGGCATAGGCTCTCGAAGATAGGCAGAGATACATAGTCGAGACATGAAAGAAACAAAAGACAGAGGTACGATAAAAGACATAAGAAAGGATTGGAGAAAAGGGAATAACAAACCCTTACCTGAGTCAGACCTTCCAAATACATGTTGACGATCCTCTTGGTGCTCAGCGTATTCATCTGATTAACCTCGGGGATATATACAAATCTCCCAAGTCTTTCTCTAATGACTGCTAGGTTGCCTAGCATAGGGAGAGATCAAAACGGTGCCTCTGCAGAAGTTCCCACGGGAGGAGAAGACGGGGGAGCAGAGGCAGTGCATGGCAAGGAAGTCTCTGGAGGAGCAACTTGAGGGGTCACTTGATGAGGACATATTTGAGGATCTATCGAATGGGATGCTTGAGATGTGTCCGCCTCGTGCATCGCCGTTGCAGAAATCACTTAGGGGGCATCATCTGTCTTTGCCACCTTGGAAGGAGGAGGACTCCAACTGGAGAGGCGAGACCCAATCACTCCTTTATATATAGCTACAAAGAAAATGTGGTGTCAGACACACGCGAGACACCAAGTAAAGTAAAGGGACATACAAGAATCAACTCACCCTTCCTCTTTGAAGAAGAGCCACCAGACTTTAGGGAGGGAGCAGCGGCCTTAGCACAAATTGGAGGAAAGCCTTTAACCCCGACAGCTTTGGGCAGAATAGCTCTCAAGTCTCTGTGGGGACAATCCCTTACGACCTCTAGTTTTTGCTTTTGGTCTGTAGAGAGCACAGACAATTCTGCAGGAGAATATTGAGTCTATACATAAAAAAAACAAAAAAGGAGAAGGAAAAAAGAGAGTAACGAAAGAGTAAATGAAGGGTGTACCTGGTTTCAAAGCAACAACCCACTGCATGGGTACCAAGGCCTTGTCATCTTCTGCAGCCCACTCACCGTCGACAAAAAAGAAGCGGGATTTTCGGTCGCGGCAATTGGAGCGTAATCCCGTGAGCGTCGTGCCACTCCTTGTGGTAAAATAGTACCACCTTCTATTTGGCGCAGGGGTCTCACTCAAGTTATAGGCTGCGTGGAACTCCCTAGGAGATGTATCTCAAAGGTGCACTTTTCTCCACAGTGCAAGAAAGCCCAGCAAGACTCTCCAATTGTTAGACGCCAATCGCCCCGGAGTCAAGGAAAAATAATACAAAATTTGACAAATGGAAGAGGACATTTGGAATCTAAGCCCAGCTTCGAGCATCTCCTCGTAGATGACGATATCGCCAGAGGAGTCACCGCAAGCAGGCTCACCCTCCTGGGCCTGGCAACACAATAAGATGGGAGGAATACGATAAACAAAAATAAGCCTCGAAATATCTTCATTAGAATCGAGCAAACTAGAAACGGTGCTCACCTTAGACTCGTCGTCATCGGATACAATTTTACCCTTCTGCTTCTTCTTGCGGGGCCATGAGGAATGGCCTAAGCCACCGTCTAAGATGTCATCAGTGATTTGGGTTTGAGAAACTATACTGGGAGGAGTCAAATTGCCACCATCAAAAGCGATACCCAAAAATTTCCTGTCACCTGCAGTGATCGACCCAACACCTGGAGGAGTGCCTGACACCCTATGCTCGTCTAAATGAGTTAACCCGACATCTAGAGAAGTGTCTGACCATCTTTGCTTGCCCGAACGGGACAGCCCAGTGCTGCCTGTCCCTCCGAAGTCACACGAAGCGCCCCTAAGGCGCCTAGATCAGCGCCTAAAGTGGCACCCAGGCTGTCCAGCCCCTTTGTTTGTGCGCCCAAGCTGTCCAGGACAACTCCCGTAGCGCCTGGATCAGTGCTTGCAACGCCTAGATCACCAGCTGTGCGCTGTTGTCCAGCCCTTTTGTTTGTGCACCCAAGCTGTCTAGGACAGCTCCCGCAGCGCCTAGATCAATGTCTACAATGTCTAGATCACCAGCTGCGCGCCTGCTATCCAGAGCACCTAGACAGCCAATAACTGAACCAGCAGCACCCAGACGGTCAGAATCGGTGCCCAGGCCACTGCCTAGCTCACCTCTGCTGGCCCCACGCTCCCTGCAAGCCTAGTGGAGCTATCGAGCTCGCCAAAACTGCCCAGGACAGCGCTTGAGATGCCCAGACCATCTTTCGCGAGGTGCAGGCACGCGCCTATGGCAGCTACAACCGGCGGGGAGTCCTCTCCTCTTCCTCCTCCTTCCCCTGAAGCTCCATGAACTCCATGGCCACTTGTTTCAGCTCCAATTTCACCACTCCTCATGGCACCAATGGGGTTTCGTGCTCCACCTTCTTCAGGCGACATCACCCACTTTGAAACTCCACCTAAGAGCTTCAAAGTAAAATGGGTGAAATGAAGGGTCTCAAGGCTTACCTTCCTTCTCTCAAGTCTCCATTGGATGGGAAAAGCTTAGTTCACAAGAGTGGGTTTCCAAGACTTGGTGTTCAAATCTCAAAGTGAATGAAATGGGTGAAATGAAGAAGAAGGCTAAATTTATAGCCTAGGGTTTTTTAAAGAGGGAAAAGCCTAAGCTGAAAATTATGGACCCTCCTAAAAATACAAGCAAAAATGGAAAAGGAAAAAAATGAAAAAGATGCTATTTTGTCCCAAACTCCAAACAGAGCTTATTATATATGACAATCGAAGCTCTCAACGAGCTAAGCAAAACTCATTCCTATTGGTAATGAGCTTTTCAAAAATAGTCCAAAAAAGACCCAAAAACAGATATTTTAGCCCCCCGAAGTTTTTTTCGGCTGTCCTGCTTGTCCAGGGAATGGCTTGGCTCGCTCAGGCTATCCAGATCAGCCCCTATGAGCACTTGCACAGCTCCATTCTCTCGTTCGCTAGCCTAGGATACTTGGATTGGTGCTCAAACCGACCTACTCGCCGAATTTGATAAACTGCTCGCCTAAGCAAGCTTGCATAGCCTCCTCAGCGCTTACTGCTCACCCAAATCAGCATACCAGAAGAGGAGTCTCATTGGGATAGAATTCAAAATTAAATTAATGTACCCTTCTCCTAGTTGCCTTGAACATGAGGCATTGAGGGGCAAATGATGAGTCATACCCAAATAGTCTGATTTATGTGGAAAGGTCCAACCTCGATTGAAGAGCCCAGCCATGCAAAGATCCACTAAATCTAAGTCAAGTCCAATCCAGTTGGGGGCCCTCCTCCGAAGGAATAGGAGCACGAGAGAGAGAAATGCGGAGCAGAAACCCTACCAAATTTGTAATTACCAAAACTAGTAGGAAGCCCCTTCCTCACGTCACCGTCTCACCACCAAATCCTAACTCTATAAATGTAAGCCCTCTCATCATCTAGGGCATGCCTCCCAAGAACCTCGTCTCCTATCTTTGCACACATCGTTGCTCCCGTCTCCCTCAAGGCACTATAACTCCTCGGAGTAGACTCTCCATTGTTCATTAATAAGAAACTCAGGCTACTGCTGCCATTAAAAGTGGACGTAGGCCACGGCCGAACCACTATAACCTCTGTATTGATCCTTATCTGCTATTTTTATCATTGACTGTTTGTTCACTGCACATCGATTACACCTAATTCACCTTCTTGACTGTTGAGCTTGCAAGAAAACCGATTTGTACATCATCATAAATATTTAAGTTATACATTTTTAAATAACTTAAATTTTTGGATTAGATTATTATTTAACAAAAACAATTATCAATGTCAACTGAATAAAAACACAATAATATAAGGGGATGAAAAGTCTTCATCCTCTTGCCTGCTTAGATGGTACATTGTGCGTTCTTACCTCAAAATCAATCTTTAGGGAGTGGGATTTAGATTGCCCACTACTTAACTCTCTCAAACCCTGTTGTAAGTGGAAGCGAGATAACTTTTTTTTTTCCATCGTAACCAAACTTAGTGTATTAAATTACTATGACATGCCCCTTGGTGATGAATATGTAAGGTTTGCATGAGTGAGTTAAGATAATCTATTAGGGTGCTTCAGTGGTGATTTGCAAGTAATTGCATATATCCAATGCTTGGTATGCCTTGTTTACTTGTTTAGAGTAAATAAAAACAAATTGTAGTCCAAATTTGGGGTAAAATAAAAAAGGGGTTACTCGTCAAAAACCAATTAAAAATCCATGGGCTATTTTAGTCCAAAACAGGGGTAAAATGTCACTGTGACCAAACAAATATGGGTACAATGGGATGGACCCCAAAATGAAATTTGGAATTAGGGTTAATTGTATTAAAAGTCTCAAAATATGATATTTATCTTATTTTGGTATCTAATAGTCTAATAATTCAATTGCAACATTTTAGTCCTTAAAGTATTGAATATGCTTCTTAGTGATCTCTCAAACAGAAAATATCTAAATTTTTAACGATTTTTTTACGATAAATTTGTTACGTGATAATTAAATATGAACAAAAAAAATTAGAGACCAAAATAAAACAAATCTTATAGTTTGGAGGACTCAGAATACAATCAGCCCTTACAATTAATGCATCAATTGGGTTAAAGTTGGACTCCATTGAACATTAGAATTTACAATTAATCTAATAATTGCATTGAATTAGGTCTCTTATTAGGTCCTTATAACATGAAAAATGTTATTTAGACCTTATTTGAAGACTTTATTTAGGGATCTAATGATGTACAATCATTGCATTAGTTAAGGACTCTATTGAACATTGGAATTTACAACTAATTCAAGTACATCATTAGGTCCCCAAATAATGTCCCTATAATATTGATCTTTTTTTTACATTATGTAAGAATTTGTCCATCCAAAGCATATTTGCAACTTAAAGTTTGGAAATCAAACTCTCGAAAATGGGAGGAAGAATGTCTATTATTTATCTCTCTCAAACCTTAAGCGGGAGCCTTGTTCAGTAGGTATGAATTTTCTTGATGCCATTGAACAATAAATGATATTCCTACCACCAGTTTCATGTGAACACAAGACTCCATAGCTAAAAGTAAGATTAACATGAGCAAGTCCAAGCTAGGTATGCACATCCTGCAAAATTATACTAGTTAAAGAGCAACTTTGGCACGAGAGTATCAAGCTTGAGTAGGCCAAGTGTCGGTTGTGAACATTCAAGTTTCCGATAGATGTTCTTTGGCAAAGAACTTCATATTTTTTATTGACGTTGATGGTGCTCGGAAATATTTGGCCCAAGTGCAAAAGAGTGGTAATGAGACCCAATGAGGATGGTAGTGTGAATATTTAGATTAACAGAGAAGTAAGAGATGAGACTGGAAAAAAAATAGTATATAAGTTGTTCATCTTAGCCGAAGGACCAAGACTACATCCACTGTAATAGAGACTCTTGCTCCTTAGGGTTATATTGCTTGAAGAAGAAGATTACAGTAGGTTTCTTGGCTTAGAACCTTTGTGTACAGTGTCTCGTGAATACAAATTCCTCGAATTCTTTTACACAGTGTGATGGTGTTCTATTTATATAAGTAATTATCTAGGGTTTCCAGCGATTTCTTCCTTCCCTTAGTTGATTTGTGGTTCGTTCTTCCTTTGTCTTGTAGTGGTACATGTCATCCTGATGCAAACCGTGCGAATGATCCTTAAATGGTATGTGCACAAATATTCTATTTATCAGAGAGTGCGTGTTCATTAAGAACTCTAGAAGCTGTCTCCTAGACACGTGGCGCTATTGGAGATGCTCGGGATCTAACAAGTATAGAGCTCCTTGTTCCTGGGCTGACTTTCGCCGAGCTTGATGTGACCGAGCAAGAATATATTGATTTGGGTGTCGCTGAACTCTCTTCTTTAGGTTGTGGCCCATTCTTACTGAGGGGTGGGCAGGTTGTGGATGGGCCATTTGGTGGGCAGGCTGTGGATAGGGCTGTTAATTGAACGAGTCCAAGCCGAGTTCCAGCCGAGCTTGAAAAACTTGATTCTTAATCGAGCTTAAAAAGTTGTTCAAGCTTGGCTCGTTTAGGAAAGGAGACGAGTCGAGTCTGAACGAGTCGAACTAGAGCCGAGCCCGAGCCCGAGCCCGAGTATTTTCACATAAGCGAGTCGAGCCTGTTGAGTTTGAACTGAGTTTGTAAGACTTGTTTTCTAAACGAGCCGAGCCTGAACGAGCTGAATCCAATCCGAACTCAAGCCATGCTCGAATAGCTCAATTTGATTAACAGTTCTAGCTGCAGATGAGCCGTTTGAGTTGCCATATAACCAAGGGGCCCATTGAATGTTCTGGATTTTGGATGGATGGCCCAAGCCAAAAATCTTACCATTACCAGATGGAAACCTGTTTAAGTCAGGCCTACATACCAATACATTGCTTCAGTTCACCTTCGTTATATATTGAGCTTAAAAGTTTAATTAATTAAATTTGGTTCATTTTACAATTTGAATGAGTATGACCAAGCAAAAATTAATCCAAGTTCCAACTAAGTTTGAGCTATTTGGATCGTTTAACAACCCTACTTACGTAAGAACGAAAAGAAAAATTTATGGAAGTTAGTTACCGTAAAATGGTTAGAGGAATTAAAATAATTTGAACTTATGGCATGGTTGGATGTATAGCTAGGGATGTTGTCTGTAGGTCGTAAGTCGATTTTGATCGTATTCACTATACAAGACTCTAGTGAAATGACAGTTACTTTTGTCCTAATTTTTGAAAAGGTTTATTCTTAAATTCAAAGTTGTTATGTGTCCTTTTAGCGGATAAGAAATTGTCATCATTCCAATCTCAACATTTTATATGTTGCAAAAATATGAAATTATTCCGAGGCATAATCTTGTCAAACTGCTATGATCTTTTTGCAAGTGAACTTAAAATTTTTATTTACCACCACTTTCTAATCTTATGCACGTAACAATTAGTTGTGCAGTGTAAGGAAAAATAAGCTCGTGTATGGGTTTGACTTTACTAGCAGTTGAAGAAAGAATATTTATAAAATAAGGGAGTTAAGAGTTTGAATCTTATCCCCATATATTTTTTTAGTCTATTTCTATAACTTCACTCATTTCTGTTATAAGTTGAATTATTTATCTATTTATTAACTTGTAAATCAATACAATTTTTATTTCAGACATTATTCATATATGACGTGCTCATATGTTGATATTTTTTTCAGGTAATGTATTTTAAGAAAATTTTATCAATTTTTAAAAATAATGATAGAACTTAGTTTTAAATTATGTAATTAAAAAAAGAGAAGGAAAAAATGTTATTTGTCATAATAGTATTAATTTTTTAAATATTCAAATTTTATATTGTATAGTAATTTTAAGTACGAATTATGATTAGTAATATGTATGAAACCAATTGTTTTTCTAGCGAGTCGCCACACTAATTTATAGATGCCACGTCCCCTCAAACCTCAATGCTTGTGGCTATGAGTTGAAATTGGAATCATAGAGGTGGCATACCCTTTGAAAAATTTGTTCTACAATAAAAAGATTTGGTTTTAATTTTTTAATGATCACCTTTTTGCTTTAAATGAGAAGGAATCAAAGAGGATAATGTGGAGATATGCTCCTAATTAACAACTAAGTGATGCCTAGATAGCAAAAGATTGTCTCAAGGTCTTGTGCAAAAAGGTCCTATCAACCTTCTTGTACAAATGTGAGCTTTACTTACTTTCTTCCTTCATCGATGCGAGTGGTTTTGTTACATTGATGACAATAAGAATACAAAATTATTGAATTATGAATACTTAAGTTACATCATCTTCAACAATTTAAGTTTTTAGAATAAATAATTATTTAACATGATATCAGAGCGGAATATTCTGTATTCGAATCTCGTCGTCACTCTAATTACTAAAAAAAAAATCAAGCACTAAGTCCAAAATCTAACTTGCACGTGAGAGGACGTGTTGAAATATAAATACTTAAATTATTCATTCTCAAATAACTTAAATTTTTTGAATAAATTATTAATTATTTAACAAAAATGATTAAAACCGTCAACTAAATAAAAACACAATAATATAAATGGATGAAAAGTTTTCATCCTCTTGCCTACTTAGATGGTACATTGGGAGTTCTTACCTCGAAATCAGTCTCTAGGAAATGGGATTAAGATTGCACACTACCTAACTCTCTCAAACCCTGCTATAAGTGGAAGTGGAGTCCTTTTTAATTGTTTTGTAAAGATATATTGTCCTCAATTCTGTTCTTCGGGTTGGTCCATTTATAAGACCAATAACATTTGGGTTTAGGTTCTATTTTTAAGAAAGATTCTATGATTTATAAGTGTGTAGTAATGACTCAAATAACAAATTCAAATTCATAAAAAATAAGTCCTACAAAAACTTAGATTTAAACTTAAGCAAAACATTTCAATTCAAATGAATCGAGCGTATTAGTTATACCTATGAAATTAAAATGTCTTACAAGTAAAAATTTCGAAAGCAAAAACTAATATAAACAACTAAAACATCAAGTATTGAATCCCTCACTCTAAAAAAAAGTTAAGTTGAAACTTACAATCACGTTTCTCTCTCCATGTCACACGTATAGGATATTTGACATTTTATTCAAGAAGCTTAATGGTTTGATACTTAATAATAAATAAATAAAGGATTCAATCACTTAGATGAGTATTGTTCTTATAAAAAAAAATAGTTACTTTGATGAGTTTGATGACCAATGGAATAAAAAAAAGTTAAATTACTGCAAAAATAAATTAAAAAACGGTATGTATTTAATAGTGGTGCTAGGTTGAGTAAAAAAACAGACCAAAATAATGTAGCGCTAATATGGCAATGCCGACAAAGTAAAAATTATAAAGTATAAATCCTCCGAAATTCTCAGAAAGTCCATTCACATTTAACTTGGTTGTTGGCTTACAAGCTGTTCTAATGGCTACAGTCGATGATAACTGAATATTGTGTAAAATTGTGATAAATCAGATTCTATTGTTCTATATCTTTAAGATTTTTTTTTTTTAATTTCAAGCTTGTATTATATTTTTAATAGACCGTGTTTGATTATTTATGATTATTTTGTTCATGATCTATTTATAATTTGAGACCTTGAAAACAATTATTCGGATATGAAAAATATAAGATTAAGTTGACTAATAATACTATCAATTTGAAAAAAATATATGTAACAAAACTTGAATATAAAAACTTAATTAATATTTTTTTTTCAAATAATTGTATTTCATCTCTCTCTGCCTCTCTCTCTCACCTAACCAATTGGGAAGTCAAAGAATTATAAAAAATTTATAGGGAATGAAAAAATTATCATATATATGATCCCAGTGTTAGTTGTTGACTGGAAAACACTTTGCTTTGTGCTTAAATACATCACAATCTTAAAAATTAAAGAAATATGAAGTTAAGGAAACACTTCTCAAGTCAATTCCTTTTAATGTGATTGTCATATATATATATATATATGGGCTACTTCCAGTGCCATTTCTTTTCACAGAAAGCTAGGAAAGAGCTCTGTGAGAGAAGTTTGTTAATCAAGCTCGATCGAATACTGGTAATTAAATTATATATGTCCCTATGGATGATCATCTTTGATTATTTGGACGACTAAATTCAGATTTTAGGTAAGCACATGCACCAAGTGATT
>JAHQCQ010005298.1:0-16504 GCA_023539305.1 Ilex asprella | reverse complement strand
ACCGTGTAGGGACCTTCCCAGTTAGGTCCCAGTTTGCCTTCCCTGGAGTCTTTGGTGGACAGGATGACCTTCTTGAGGACCAGGTCCCCGGGTAAGAAGGCACGAGGCTTCACCCTCGAGTTGTAGTACTTGGTCATGCGACGCTTGTACTCTGCATTCCTGAGCATGGCTATCTCCCTTTCCTCCTCCACCAAGTCGAGGTTGATGCAGAGGCCTTCTTCATTACTGGTAGGGTCATGGCTCTGGACCCTAAAGGAGTGTACCCCAATTTCAACAGGTATCACTGCCTCTGTTCCATAGGCTAGAGAGAATGACGTCTCACTCGTAGGACCTCTTAGTGTGGTCCGGTATACCCATAGTACTCCTGGGATTTCGTCTACCCACTTCCCTTTTGCGGTCTCCAATCTGGCTTTCAAGTTACGGAGTACGGTCCTGACAGTGACCTCCGCTTGTCCGTTCGCCTGTGGATGAGCGGGACTAGAGTGGGGTTGCTTAATCTGGAGGTCCGCACAGAAAGTGTTGAGGAGCTTGTTATCAAACTGCTTGGCGTTGTCGCTTACGATGGCATGAGGTACCCCGAAACGGCAGACTAGACTCCTCCATATGAAATCCTTTACCTTTTCGTCTGTAATCCTGGCTAAGGCTTCGGCCTCGGTCCACTTGGTGAAGTAGTCTATGGCAATGACTACGAACTTATATTGGCCTCGACTCATAGGAAGGGGACCTAGGATGTCGATCCCCCACATGGAGAAAGGCCATGGACTCTGGATGGTGGTGAGCTCCTCAGGCGGCTGTCTTGATACAGTTGCAAAACGTTGACACTTATCGCACCTCCTAACGAAGTCTCGGGCGTCTCGGATCATGGTGGGCCAGTAGTACCCTTGTCTGACTGCTTTGTGAGCTAAGGCTCGTCCTCCTGACTGGTTCCCACATATTCCCTCATGTATCTCCCTCATGACATAGTCTGCTGGTGCGAGACAGTGGAGTAGAGGGAGAGAGTGACTCTTTTTATAGAGAATGTTATGTAGGGTGACGTATCTGGATGCTCTCATCCTTAACTTTCTGGCTTCCACTGAGTTGTCTGGGAGGGTGCCTCCCTCTAGGTAAACTCTGATGGGGGTTATCCAATTGGGCTCGGACGACACGCAGTGAACCCTGCTTTCCTCTAGCTTGAAGGTGCTTGGTTCGAACTGGTGACCCGTCAATGCTGGGCCCATCGATATATTGGCAGAGGCGAATTTGGCGAGTGCATCTGCCATGGCGTTCTCCTCTCGTGGTACATGGTTGATCTCAAAGTATGCAAACTTTGTGAGGAGTGCTTGGACCACCGAGAGGTATTCTTGCATCCTTTCTTCTTTGGATTCAAAATCTCCCCTTACCTGATTGACTACGAGCTGAGAGTCGTTGTAAGTCACGAGACGAAGTTCTTCCATCTCTAAGACTAACCTTAGACCCGATAGGAGGGCCTCATACTCCGCTTGATTATTGGACGTGCTAAAGTGGAGGGAGACAGCGTACTTCAATGGGGTGCCATGAGGGCTGATGAGTACGAGTCCTGCTCCTCCGCCCTCATTGGTAGAGGACCCATCAACATATAACTTCCAACATGGCGGAGTGGATGTTGGGGGTGATGTCTGACGAGAAGGGAGAGTGAGGAGTGAAAAAGGCTAAACAGGTGACGCCCAAGGAAAGGTGGGCGGCGCCCTAGGCAAGGTGGGCGGCGTTTAGGGGTACCCTACATGTGGCTCTGGCTCCGGACCCTTCTCAAGAATCATTCCTGTAGCGTCTGATATAGCCTTCAGTTGGGAGGAGTTAGTGTGCACTGAGCAAGTGGATATGGGCATTAGGGCGTTAGCTACTTCCCCTTGGGACTCCAGTGGCGGTGTAGTCTCAGCCACGAAGTCTGCAAGTGCCTGTGCTTTGATGGCAAACCTAGGTTGGTACTGCACATCGAACTCGCTCAATTCTACAGCCCATTTGAGTAGTTTGCCGGAGACGTCAGGCTTTTCCAAAATTCTTTTGAGTGGTTGGTTCGTGACCACCATGATAGTGTGGCTCTGAAAATAATGGCGTACGCGTCGCGCTGCTGTGACAAGGGCGAGAGCTAATTTCTCCAACTCCGAGTATCTTACCTCTGCTCCCCGATATGCCCTGCTCACATAGTATATTGGCCTTTGGATTCCTCCATCCTCTCTGATGAGGACAGAGCTGACAGTGGAGGGCGAGGTCGAGAGGTAGAGGTAGAGGACCTCTCCTAGTGTGGCTCGAGAGAGCAGCGGTGGGGCGGCAAGGTAGGCTTTAAGCTTTTGGAAAGCCTCCTCAACGTCTGAACCCCACTGGAAGGAGCTGCGAAGGATTTTAAAGAAAGGAAGGCACTTGTCAGCAGACTTAGAAACGAACCTGTTGAGTGCGGCTATTCTCCCGTTGAGTCGTTGGACCTCCTTGGTTGAGGTAGGAGACCTCATCTCAAAAATTACTTTGATTTTATCCGGGTTAGCTTCAATACCCCTTCTGTGAACCATGAAGCCCAGGAATTTTTCTGAGCTGACGCCGAAGGCGCACTTCTCCGGGTTCAGCTTCATCTTATAGGCTCTCAACACATCAAAAGTTTCCTGTAGGTGTGTGATGTGATCTGTGGCTACTACACTCTTCACCAACATATCATCCACGTATGCTTCCATGGTTTTCCCAATCTGGGCCTCAAACATCTTGTTGACGAGGTGCTGGTATGTGGCTCCGGTGTTCTTAAGCCCGAACAGCATCACCCTGTAGCAGTAAGTGCCTCTAGGGGTGATGAACGAAGCCTTCTCTTGGTCTGGGGGGAACATGCTGATTTAGTTGTAACCGGAGTAGGCATCAAGGAAGCTTAGGAGCTCGTGCCCCGCAGTGGCGTCGATGAGCAGGTCGATGTGGGGGAGAGGGTAACTGTCTTTGGGGCAGGCCTTGTTGAGCACTGTGAAGTCCACGCAAAGACGCCACTTCCCATTGGCCTTTGTCACCATCACCACATTGGATAGCCAGTCTGGGTAGGCCACCTCCCTTGCGGACCCGTTAGTCAAGAGCTTGTCTACTTCCTCCTACATGGCTTGTCCCCTCTCAGTGCTCACGCTCCTCAACTTCTGGCGAACGGGCTTACATCTGGGGTCAACATTAAGTTGGTGGGAGGCCACCTCGGGGTCAATGCCCTCTAAGTCCTCATGGGACCAAGCGAAGACGTCTGCGTTTCTCCTGAGGAAGTCTACTATGGTAGATGTCAACTCTTGGGAGAGTGAGGAGCCTAGGGAGACCTTCCTCTCTGGAAGGGTGTCATCTAGTATCACTGGTTGGAGTTCTTCTGCTGGTTTACCCCTTTCCAAGGTGTTGTCATCCCTAGGGTCGAACACTTTGACTTGTAGAGTCTCGTGTGGTCTTCTAGCCCTCATAGAGGCTACATAGCACTCTCTGGCTGAGACCTGGTCTCCTCTTATCTCCCCAATCCCGCTAGAGGTTGAGAAACAGAGGAGAAGATGGTATGTAGAAGGCACTACCCTTAAGGCGTTGAGAGCAGGGCGCCCAAGTATCACATTGTAAGCAGAAGGACAGTCAAGCACGAGAAAGTTTACCATGATGGTAGAGCTCCGGGGAGCAGTCCCTGCTGTGACGGGTGGGGTGATGGATCCCATCGGCTGAACTCTTTCTCCTGAGAAACCAACCAAGGGAGTCCTAACTGGCTGTAGCCTCTCCCTGCCAAGGTGAAGGCTGTCATAGGCCGTGACGAATAGGATGTCGGCCGAGCTCCCACTGTCGACTAGGATCCTCCTGACTTGGTAGTTGGCCACCATCAGGGTCAATACTAAAGGGTCATCGTGAGGGACTTGGACTCCTGCAAGGTCTCTGTCTGAGAAGGTAATGACCTCCTCCTCTCCCTGTCGTAGGGTCTTCGTCGGGCGAGAGTCATGAGACTCCGCTTATCTGGCTCTGCGGGCATGCGCCTTTCTGGCGGAGTTAGAGTCACCCCCTCCTCCTAACCCTCCGACGATGGTATGAATCTCACCGAGGGGAGGCTGGTGCTCTCGTTCTTCTTGTGGAGGTGTTGGTTCTCGACCAGCTACATACTGTCTGAGATGACCCCGCTGGATGAGTTCTTCGATCTGCCTTTTCAGCTGGAAGCAGTAGTCCGTGTCATGTCCATGGTCGCGGTGAAAACGACAGTACTTACTGGGATTCCTGCGCTTGGGATCAGATTTCATCTTTTCGGGCCAACGGATGGCTGGGTCATCCTGTATCTGGAGTAGGATGTGTTCCACTGATGCATTATGTGGAGTGAATGGCTGTCGATCCCTCGGAGGTAGTGGTCCGAGGCGGTCCTTTACGGGGACCCTTTCTGCTTTCTTCTTCTTGTTCTCAGCGTCCCTTTGGTTTTCTCGGCTGTCTTTCCTCTTCTCCCCTCGGGAGGACTCACCTCTACGTGCTTTGGCGATGTCCTCGGCGTTCATATATTTTTGTACCCTGGCCAGTAGCTCGGGCATGCCAGAGGGCGGCTTCTTGATGACTGAGAACATAAAACTGGATGTTCGGAGGCCGGCGATAAAAGCAGCCATGGTTACCTTGTCGTCCGACTCATAGATCTGGAGCACCTCCTCATTGAAGAGAGCAAGGTAGTCACGAAGGCTTTCATCCCTATCCTGCTTAATAGTGAGCAGGTGGGTCACTGGCTTTTGATGGCAGCGTCCCCCAATGAAGTGGGAGACAAAGGACCTACTTAGCTCCTCGAAAGAACAGACGGATGAAGGCCTGAGCTTGGAGAACCACTGACGAGCGGACCCCTTCAAGGTGATGGGGAATGCTCGGCACATGATCTCCTCCGGCACATTATGGAGTTGCATGAGGGACTTGTAGGTGTCCAGATGGTCAAGGGGATCTTTATTGCCATCGAAGGTGTCGATATTGGGCATTTTAAATTTCGAGGGGAGTGGGTAGTTGACAATATCAGCAGTGAAGGGTGTGTCAGTGCGTCTTACCAGGAAATCCACGGGTGTTGGCGCTTGCGCCTTGATGGTGTTGAGGGCGTCACCGAGTTAGTTTTTCACCTCCTTGATCTTCTCGTCCCACTGATTAGGGACATCCTGGTGATGGTACTAGCTTTCATGGTCTCCATACTGACTCTCTCCCTCGTCCTCATGCACAGGTACGTGCGAAGGGTGAACACGCGAGCTCCCTGCGCGGTGAGGAGGGATAGGTTGACGAGGGATCCCCAGGCGTGGTGCTGAAGCATTCCGACGAGGGACCTGGCGCCCGGAGAGGACAGGCAATGGCTCCTCTCCCATCGGAGGGAGTTGGACTCCTCCAACAGGGTGATGGGTGACTCCTCCTTGAGAGAGCATCAACTGGATGATCTGCTGGTTTTGGTTCACCAGCAGCTGCATGGTTTGCAGGAGTTGTTGTTGTGACCCAACGGCGGGAGTCGCCGTAGCAGAGGGTCCTTCGGGTGCGAGGGGAGGGGGAGCCTCCTCCTGGTGCATGGGGTTGTTAGGCGAAGCCTCCTCCCGGTGCACGGGGTTGTTGTCTCCGGGTTGATGAGACCTCGATCTGGTGATGATTGCCATGGATTGTGAGAAAGGTAGGAAGACTACGTCGATTCCCACAGACGGCGCCAAACTGATGATGCACAAAATCGTATGGTGCGAGATCAACAGTCACAAGAGTGATTAATGAGCAATCAATGGCAATTAGTGGTAAAACGGTAAATAAGAGTCAACACGGGAGATTTATAGTGGTTCGTTCTCGGATGACCTACGTCCACTCTTCGAACGGCGACGGTGGCCTTAGACGTTTTATTGATCAACGGTGGTACTCCGGAGAGTTTACAATGAGTCTAGAGAGAGAGTGTAGGGAGCTTGCTGAGTGTAACTAGTGTTGTTTCTGTGTCTCAAGAGTCATTCTGCCCTTCATACAGTGAGGGCTTACATTATATAGGCTCACCAAGGCGGTGAGGCGGTGACGTGAGGGAGAAGTCTCCCGTTAATTTGGTAAGTACAAACATGGTAGGAGTGAGTCTCTTCGGTAGGTAGAGTTATGGTAGGAGTAGACTTCTTTGGAAGGTAGAAGTCTGGTAGGAGATCTCCGTATCCCGAGTCTTCCTCCACGTGCTCCTATTTGCTCGGATGTTACTCTGGTGCGGAGTGTGCTCATGCTTAGTCTTGGACTTGAGTCTTGAACTTAGTCTTGCTTCGGAGTGGGTTTGGACTTGTGTTGTGTTTAGTGTTGCATCAAGGCATGAAGAGGAGAGGAGGCGAGGCCAATGGAGTCGAGGGGTGGGCGGCACCCACTTTGGTGGAGGCCTGGGCGGCTCCCCAGGTGCCTTAGACTGTCTTGCCCCTTCCTTTGGTGTTCGGTCTTGAGTCGGTGCAACTTCGTGCTCGCCTTGGCCTTGAGGTCAGACGTCGAGCTCGGCTTGGTACTCGTTTTGGTCTTGAGGTCGGACGTCGAGCTCGGCTTGGTGCTCGTCTTGGTCTTGAGATCGGACGTCGAGCTCATATTTGAATTGGACTTGGATTTGCACTGGAGTCAAATGTCGAAGGAGCAGAGGTCGTAGGAGAGGACGAATGAGAGGCCGAGCGCGGAACTGGGCGCCCTAGGGGCTTGGGCGGCGCCCCTTGCTGCCTCCTGCGGTATTGGTCCTTCCTCCGTCTTCCTTGACGATTGCCACTCGGTTGGCCCAACTACATGGGTCTTTTGGGCTTTTCTATGGGCTTCTTCGACTCCGTTTGGATTGGGCCTTAGCTTAGTAAAATCCGCACTCATCAGGTCACATGATTTTGTACATTTATGTGCATGATCTTTCCATCATAGGCCCATGCAGATGGAATGTAGGTAAGTGACATAAGTGAAGAAAATTAGTCTACTTAATTCATTTGTTCATCTCCAAGTTCCTTTTGATGTTATGTCTTTTTTTGGACAGTGAATGGTTATTTTTGGGTTCCACTTATTGGGAATTCAAGTATTAAGCTTTGTTTTATATTGGCGGGAATATATAGATATTCAAGTGTTGCGACGTATGTATAGCCATATATGTTCCAATGGATTTTAATTTTTCCTAATTGTTATTATTATTATTATTTGTGTTAAGTAGTGCCATTAGACATGTGTTCATGTCTTATGATATGCTGAAGTTTGTTGCTACTAATTCAGGTTTACAAATAAGCGGCGAGATGAACGTAGCAGCAATATTCGAGTAGCGCAAATGTCTCTCAAGTATAATCAAAACAAAAGGAAGCAAGAAATGATTATATTATTTGCTGGAAGATAATTGCACTTATGCTTCATCTGAGGAGTTTACCATCGCAACTATGTGCATTCATTTCTGTTAAATATGACAATAGAGAATTGATGAACCATTTTGGTAAATTAGATTGAAAAACAATTGTATTGTCTAATTACAATTAATGATCATTGTTTACAATTACTATTATTATGTTGTTATGATGGTCTGTAAATTGTACTTTTTAGGAAGGATTTTAATGTAATGGTGAATCCTGGAATTTTTGGGTATGATTATAAGATATATAAACTCTGTAAACGGTTTAATATTTCTCTAGGTTCCTATTTTAGAGGAAATTATGCCAAATTTTTTTGAAAAAATAGCAATCTTGATTGATTTCAATTTCTTTAATTAAAACAAATGAAGCAAGAACTATTTCAAATTAACAAGTTTTTTTAGGATGCAAATTACATCTAAGTATGGGTTATTACTAATAAGATTATATCCCATAGCTATCACACTTGAAGAAAAAGAAACTACGAAAGAGGTCAATATCAAAAAGAAAACTACAAAAGAGGTCGATCGAATAAAAGCACAAGTCCTTATAGTCCCTATTAGGGAAGGACAAGCCAGCATGTTCAAACAGATCGGCAAGCAGAGATGGGGAACAGGAGAGGGAGAGGATAAAGAAGCCCAAAGCCAGCATGTTAAACGTAACTAATGATCGCATATTGGCATTCTAAATGTTATTTCTATTAAAGCACATGGTAAAATTCAACCAGCATACACCACTTGGACTGCTCTAATATTGTGAAAATAACAGAATGGAGTTTAAATGAATTAAAAAAATTCCACTAAAATGTATCCCATCTCAGTATGAATGATGAATACACATTATTTTTCAGGTCAGGCACAAGGGATAAAGAGGGAAGCCAACAAGAAGGCTCCTGTGACTGTATGTTTTGCTTTGAATCTGTCGGGTGGTTTCTACTGCATTATCTAAGACATGTTTTCATCAGACAGCTAGGAAAATTGGGGCTTTTTTCATATATGACATCACCCACGCCACACATAAGTACGAGGATAATAAGATATTAAGATTGCAATAATTGCATAGGTGCCCCCATCAAAACAACAGATATAAAGCAAAGTTGGAATTTTGCTATACACTATGATCCCTCGGCTTCAGTTGTATTGGGATCTTCAGATCGACTGCCTAGCCTCACAATATCTTCAACAAGAATCTTCCCATCTGGAGACAAAGTTTACACAAGTCAGGATTGTGAAAATACAATACAATAAATGAGATTCATTAAGGTAGCAGTTTTATCTATAGGTTGAAGTTGAACACAGGACATATGAAAAATAAAATACTATAAAAGAGATTCATTGAAGACCTCGTCAATTTGTCTAGCTCAGCTGTATAGTTTCTAGGGATTTGGATCCCCTCCATTTCAAATTTTGGCAGTTTAAGTCACTCATCACTGACACTTAACGTAGACAATTTGTTACTTAACTTAGCAGGCAAACATGACCATTGAAACTTCACATTCTTGAAATCACTCTAATTCAAATCGGAAATATTTTTTCTTGAAAAACAACTTCAAAAATAGATGGCAAAACACCTCAGTCCGGTCTTCGCACTTTGATCCTAAATTGGAAGAGATTCAGCTGGCTCTTCATTCTATTGTCGACAGCTACAAAACTGCCTCAACAGTCACCAATCATCCGAAATACATCCAAATGCCAAAAATGGACAGGCAACCCTTTAAAACCAATCCATCCACCCAAAATGGGAACTTTATTGTTCACAGAATTGGCTTCATGCTTCCATCTCTATAATTTCAGCATTAATAAACCTTCACAAAAGCAATTTCCATACTTGCACATAGAAAAAAGTTGCTTTGTCAAACAACTATATCCTTCCTTGTCCCTCCCCACAGTAATCAAAGAATCACCAACAATGTGCTTGTAATTTGGTTCTGGTTATCCAACATAAGTCCCACTCTAGCATCTTCATGTATGTCCACAGACCTCAGTCCTCTGTTTTCAACCATAACAAATTGTCTACTTAACTCAACAACATGCTTCCACCCACTTCCGTCTATTCCTTTGGGAACAATCATTCTAGATCTCCTACCATTGTTCAGTGAATTTAATGAAGTCTGTTTCCCTCCCCCCTCCCCCTGCTATTCCATTTCACAGCTTGCATTACCAAATAGTTCCAACAAATCACACAGTTCTAGTTCAACGAGAATGAAAAATTATATCGACATCCCTCAGTAACGTAAATCAACTGCCCAGTAGGGTCCCCATTGAAGTTGACCAGGAAAATTTTCTGTTAAATCTTCGTACCCTCTTCACTCTTAGCACAGATGAGCACCAAAGGCAGAATAGAACATCTAGTAGTTCTCAATAAATCCGTTCTTTTTTAACAGTGTGAAACCTCTGCAATTAAGATAATGTTTTTATTATTGATTACTCAAATAATCTTGTCTGGCCCTGGTTTTGGCCCTCCTAGAAAGGATAAGACAGAAGAATTAACTTCACGACATTGCAAGACCTTACTTTCATGAGCCAGTTTGAGAAAACCAATCCCTCAAAATGGGTTAAAGGGTGGGTTTAAGAACGAACTCCATTTTGGAATGACTTGTAACCAATGCAATTTTTCATGATTTTCTTCTTTCAAGATTCAATTTAATTCCATTTTTATACTTTTAAAGAAGCAACCTATATTAGCTTGCCTTCAAATGTAACACAAGGTTTCACTCATTATAATGTGGGTCAAAAGCAAACAAACCCTCATCCTCGTTGACCTTCTCAATAAAAATATGCAACCCTACCATGTTTCATCCTATTTCAACCTTCCTCTCTCAGCTTCAACTTCTGTCTCTCCAATATCTTTCTATACATAGGTAACCTGAGAAAGAATGCTTTTTGTTTTCAAAAAACACCCAACAGAAAAGGTGTCTTCTTCTAAAAAGTTATGAAGATATCAAAACTGTAGCCTGCCAATTCTTGGAAGTTGTAATTGACACTAAAGCTTTACAATCATAAGTATGCACCTTCAACTTCCAAAGGTTTTGGCCACTGAAGATTTCACTTGGTTCTGACAGAAGTCTTTGAAACCACCTCCCCCTTTCTTTTCTTCCTGGTCTTTTTTATAACAAAAATAACAATGCAGAAATCTTACACAATTTCTACTAAACATGCAAAATACATTCTTATACACTGTTCAAAAGCCACTAAAAAAGAATAGCACAAACAACTGATGAATCATTATTAAAAAAAAAAACACTTTGAATTAGTCACCTGTGTCTTTAGAAAGGTTGTTTATGAGTTCATGAACTCCCTCCTTGCCTAAAGTATCCTTCAAGTACACTGCCGCAGCTGCCACCTCCTCAGGAGTCACTTTCCCATCATAATCTCTGTGCATACAAACAGCACCAATGATGTGTTTTACTAAAAACCATATGCCACTAAAAACTTGAATATTGCCACTCAAACGAAATGAGTCTAGTAGGTAAAAGTCTGTTTAAGTGTCATCTACACAGAAATGGAAAGTCAGTACCAACGGCAGTCATGCAAGAAGATGAACCAAAGTCTGCCCAGTCATGAATAAATCACACTGAGGAATGAAAATGATAAATATGGATGCCAACATCCAATATATGGATTGTTGTCACTAGGCAATATTCCATTGCTAGGTCTCACGAGTCCACAATTCTCAAATGTTATGGTGGAACAACTAAGGCATCAAACGTTTAATATAAACAAAACTACTTTAGCTACACAAACATACATGTTATGTTTCACAAAAAAAAAATACTCAAACAAATCATCACCTGCTCATCAAACTCAATACTGTTCCTCTGTGGTAGCACACTAATCTACCATATTTTCCCATTCTGCAGAATGAATTTAAATCGGACTTGTAATTGGATCCAGTTCACCATCTAATAGGAAAATACTGATGCAGTTGTCTAGCTGACAAAACAACTTGTCAGTGTACAGAACTGATCCCATCCTTGTAGAGATTTGGTTTCATTTTAAGGTAGAATCAAAATATTTTTGCACCTTGAAAATTAGAAATTAATAACATAAAAATCTGCCTGATTTCTCGAATTCTAAGAACGTTTTGGGAATACTAGTCTACAAAACAGCTAAACCAGAATAATTCTAAGGACAAACTCTTTAGCCCTGTCAGGGTAGCACAAAAAATGTTCTCACTAACTAGAATAATTCTCCTACTAGCCTTTCTGCTTTATAACCCACCAAAAAGTAGCATGTCTAATGCAACTAGGCAAAAGTATAGAAACAAAAAGCAACAGAGTAGGGGTATGATCAGCTCGACATTGGCCAGTGTTCTTCCCAACAGCTCCAATAAACGTGCCTACACCCCATTCCATCTGGAGAATGATATGATTGACCGAAAGTACTTATGAACCCGGTAGTGAACTAATGATTTTATCTGCGACCTCCTGAACTATTCGTATTGCTCTCTTCGGTTAAAAAGGCTATGATGAAACTTCAGATCGGCTTCCTAGCGTTGAACTCCCACAGGTTTGGTCTCTCAGCCCAGATGGAAATGGAAACTCCAAAACATCCTGAAACCTCATTAGGCAGACCCATCCTAAGGTCAACTATGGAGGCATCGTTTGGAACAAAATCAATATCTCCAAGCACACTATTATTGCCTGGATGGCCCTCAACTTTGGGCTTCTTACAGCAGATCAAGTTAGCAGATTTTATCCCAACATCGTGACTCTATGGCCTGTGCATGCTTGAAGATGAAAGTGCCTGCCAACCTAATATGCCCCCAGGATTCCCATAGATGCAAAGCATAGTACAACTACCAACAAGTTTGCGAAAAATTAGTCCCTAGAATAATCTGCACTCTGATTTATTGTTTACCAACTAGTTTAAGCTCTCTGAAAATTTCATGCCAGAAGGATTCTAGTCTCTTTGCTTGTGAAAACCACCAAAGATTCACAATGAACCTACTCCTACTGGGCCCCAAAAAAGATTTTGATATAATTCATGTGAAGCATATATTTTCTTCAGTCCTGAATTTTTTCCATTTCTTAGTGATCATTGGCACCTTTTTCTATGAAAGAACACTCCTGCCTGGTAGTCTCTGAAACAACCAGGGACAGAAGTTCTTAACCTCAAACTATGACCTATTAATAGCATCGAAAAAAATGACCTATTAATGATTTGTCAAATCACTAATATTGAGTGTGCAACTCCAAATCATTAACCTAGGTCCCACACTCACCTGCTTCCCATTCTAGTGCAGATGCCCTCCGACCTTTTTTCCCAGATATATCCATTTGTTATGTATGTCTAAGATGTACATGGACATATATATCTCACCGCTAGCAGTCCCAACAAAATCCAAGACCAAGAGCACCCATCGCTGAGACAGTAGTATCAATTATGAACAAAAAACCATCAATCCTTTCCAAATAAGTAAATACAAAGACAGCCTAGATTGAGTCTATTCATGGAGCCATATGCTATAAACAACACAGACAAAGAAATCGTAATGTCTAATTGACTTACAAGACATCTTGATGGGATCAACACATATCACAAGATGACTGGGGACATGCCTAACATCTTACAAACCATCTCCAAAATGCAAATGTAACCACTTGAATACACCTCCAATTGCTTCACCATTCCTCCCCTTTATCATCACTTGAACTTTCATCTCTAATTTTAATACACCAGAAATTATCTGATCTTTCATGCCAAACACAGCTCCTTTTTTCTTTTTTTTCTTTAGAATCTGTAGTACCAAAAGCCTCGTGCACCACCAGCTGCCCCCACTGTAATTTTGAAAAAATTTGGGAAGTAGTTTGAAATTGTTTAAAATTCTAGAATTTCTTAAGATTGACCCCATTGAAATTTTTGAAAACTTATGGGTAGGTAGTTATCTATTTTCTAACACATGGGTAGCTTTAGTGAAAGTTAAAAGTGGCTTTTACACATCTCAGGTCACAACTTTCAATTGCCCCATGCCACTTTTCGGCCGTCTCCTCTCTAGTTCTCTCTTCTTCCACTTCCAAAATCCTTGGGCTCTTCTCTTTGTTCCACTTCTACATTCTTGGACACGCACTGCACTCTCTTCAGTTTTCTTTCCCACTTCATTGCCTCTCGCTTTACTTGTTACTTGTTCCTCTCTCAATTCCCGCCTTTAATTGCCGTTGTCCGGGTCTATTGAGAGGATAGGTTTTAAGGAAATTGGAGCTTATGAGATTTTATCAAAGACGGCCAGGCAGCAGGTAAACCACAAACGATTTCTTTGATTTCGATTATGATTGCATGTTTCTAATACTTGGGCCAGTGATTAGGGTTTCTATTTTTGTACGATTCGCGATTTGATTCATATGATTCGGTTCGATATAGGTATAAAACGATTCGTATCTTATATGAGAATCGTTTTTAGAGTTGAATCGCACTTGAATCATACGATTTGATTATTATCACATAAATTGCATGATTCACTCATTTTTTTTAAAACTCAAATTTTTAGTAAAACAACGTTATTTTATCCGCTACACAATAAAATAATATCGTTTTATTTGCAGAGAAACTCACACCCTAATAAAAACTCAGTCTTTTTGTTCGTTCTCTCTCTCTATGATATCGTCTAAAGCTTGTCTTGTGTTATCTAAAGCTAAAGGTCATGTCTAACGCTCTCGTACCATCAGCTGATTTTTGCTCTCAATTCTTTTATAGGTAATATATTAGATTCTAATTTTTTTTGTTTCAAAATGTTGGCCTATATATTTTGTCTCAATCAATTTTCTTATTGTTCTTTTTCCTTTCATGTTTGTAACCTAATCTATTCTGAGTGTCACTATTTTGGTTCTTGAATAGCCATGAGTCTTTCATGATTTTTTTTTTTTCAAGTTGTTGAATTTGAAAATGATTAAACAAAAGTTAAAAATGAAACAAAAAGTTAGTATCTTTCTATTTAGACGACGTGATTATGTCAATTAATTATTTTTAAAATGCAATAATGTTTAATATTCAATATTTTATCTATTTTAAATATGTAGTATTATTTTTTATTTTTGTTCAAATTTTGTATTTAATCTTACGATTCATGATTCTCAAATTTAGGATTTAGATTGACCATACGAATTGCAATTTGACAACTATGCGTCTATATTATATGAAACTCATTAAGATTCTTTGACCCAGTGCATACAAATTCAATAGGCCAAGATTAAGTCATCTGAGCGCCCCTCAATTTGTAACCGGTACCGCAAATGGAACCTCGTTTGATGAGCAGCAAAGAACAATAACCTGCCAAGCATAATCCTAAAAGCTTTAACTCACCTGTCAAGCACTCGCCAACGGTCACCAATTTTGGCATCAACATCATCAATTTCCTTTTCAAGGTTCTGAAGCATAGCATCAACCTGGAGTATAACAGTCGAAACGAGTCAATACCATGTCAAGTGGACATTGTATTGCAATGAGTGCCTGACAATTTTTTTTTTTCTAAATTGCAGTGTTTCAGATCAACTTCAGAGTCTTACCCTATCTATGAGAGCCGATGAAACATCATCACCTACAGCCACTTCAGTAGAATCATCACTTCCCTCGCGGGCAGCTCTATATACCTTCATGGCCTCTTGTTGACCAACTGTCCCCTCTTTCTCTACAATGCTGTTATATAGTTCAATCTGGAAAGGTCAAAGCAATCTAACATGAATCATATGTAAAAGATTAGATATTATTTAGAGTATGGATAACGCGAAATCAGAGCTAGTCATTTTCTATGATAGAATACAATAATACCTTTATAATGAAGGGAGAAAAACTATACATGAAATGTAGGAAAAGAGAGAGCATCCAATACCAGGCATTTCCATAATCCACTCAATAACAAAGTCCAGACACCTTAAAATGGCAGACAAAAACAAGAGCTCCAATGAACCTAAAGATTAGTTGGTTGGCTACAAAGAAAGATTTGGGAACAAAATTGAGTAGACATGATGCATATAGATATGGTAGAATGACATTCAAAAGTTTGATCAAGAGTACATCATTCAAAATGCCCTGATGGAGTGTTGACAGAAGATAAAGGTGACTGTTGTCCACACCACATATACATGAAGAAACACTAAGGTGGTGTTTGGGTAGTGGGTTAAAGGTGGTTATCCACTAGTTGAATGGGATAAAATAGGGGTGGCACCCCAATGACCCTTGTTTGGGGATGAAAAAGGGAGACTGGATATATGTTAGTATGTATGCTATTCAATTTAATGAAGCTTTTAAATATGCTCATTTTCCTAATTTCGATTTTCTCTTTATGTTGGTATTTGCAAGTAAGTGTTGTCTTCTTATTGCATTCAATTTTGATTTCAACAATTTAACATCAGTCATGTGTGCTATTTACGATGTTTATATATTTTTCAAACTAAACTACGTAGAAAAATGAACTACTGACTGCTTATCTATCAAAATTCAATTTATATTAACTACTGACTGCTTATCCATGAGTCATCCTAAAAGAAACAAGCGACAATCTTAAATCCAGCATAAGACACAGGTATTGAAAATAAACGCTGAAGGTTTCTTCCACGCAAAGTAACAAATTCACACCAAAAGTAATTAATTTGCTATGCCTATAATTCAGCGATACCTCCTTATTGACAAGCCTCAGGAACTCTTCACGCTCCCTACTGACTGACTGCACAAATTTAAAGTAAAAGCAAATTTAAAATACAGTGGACATTGTAAAAATAATGAGGAGTCTGTGTATCCACTTGGAGAAACTTAACAACCAAAGAATCTTTTAGACTTGATCCTTACAGATGCAGAAGCTAAAACAGCCAAGGCCCGACTGAGTTCACAAAGCTGCTCCTGTTTGTCCAACGCTCTTGCTCTAGCTTGCTCTTGTGCTTCTCTTTCTGTAGGACCGGTAATCTCTTTCAAAGCCACGTGCTCTTGACTAACAAAAGATTCCTTCTTCCTGGCTTGCTCTTCCTCCTCTTTCTCTTCCTCTTCCTATAATTAGTTATCCAGTTGATTATTTAAAAATCGCTTAAGTAAACCAAGAGTAGTACTTCATGGGTGAGGTAAAGGAGTAGCCTTCAGGCTCAACCTAAATGACAGAAGACTCCAGTTGTAGCGGTACAAACTACAGAGACATCTGCATTGAGGCTTCAGCCCCATTTCCCATCCAAACCGAGATTCTACCTGTACTACTGATTGAAGCTAATCACTCCTCTTTTTCGCTAG
>JAHQCQ010005297.1:0-16515 GCA_023539305.1 Ilex asprella | reverse complement strand
CATATAATTTTTTTTAGAGTTTTTTAATGTTTTATGAAATATTATATACAACGGAAAAAATAGCTGCAATAAATATAAAATTTTTTTTTGAATTTATAAAATATTATTTGAGGCAGAAAAAACAGCTGTCCCAAATACAAAAATTTCTTTTGAGTTTATGACACTATTTACGGCAGAAAAAATAACTGCCACAAATATTAACACAAACACGCTTTTTCTGACGGCAAACACAGCCGCCACAAAAAATTGTCTCAAATATGTCTTTTGTGACGGCAAACACGTCCGCCGTAAAAAATTTGTCACAAAAAGCCATTTTTCTTGTAGTGTGTGGGATAACATAGCATATTTTTCATCAAAATTAATTCTTTTTTCAATGGCATGCACACAACTATCCGTACAAAAGAATAACAAAATAATTTGAAGTTTGTACAGATAGTGTTCGGTTAATAAAATTCTTTTATTCAATTTTTTTAATTTGTAGGATTGAAGGTACGATGTAAATTTTTTTATCTTTTTGTTCAGTTAATTTACAACTTTTAAAAGGATTTTTACCATTGATTCATGTCGAAGTATGAATATTTAAGTTACACTCTCTCTAACAGTTTAAACTTTTAGAATAGATGATTGTTTAATATAGTATCAAAATAAGAAGTCATGTATTCGAATTTCACCTCTACCCTGATTATTTAAAAAAAAAATCACGTATTAGGTTCAAAATCTAACAAGAAAGTAGATGATTGTTTAACAATTTTAAAAATTCTAAAAGACAGCGACTGACCCCAAAAAAGTGTAACTTAATATCAAAAGTTATGTATAAAGACCCCCAGAATGTTGCATATATATGATGGTATGGTTCCCTTTTTTTTTTTAAATACCATAGAATTGTCTTCTTTTTAATACGAGAAAGGAACTCAACTCGACAAAACAAAACAGATGAGAAGATTCGGGGTAACTATTCAAAAGTTCTAAGTTTGATGCAAATAACTCTTGTTCACCCTGCAAGTGTTATTTGCGGTCTCTGGATAGTTGCATGTATTTAAAATTTGTTATGTAATTACTGTTGGCTGTGTGGTGTTTCAAATAATGTAAAATCACTTATTGTAATTTCTAATGTGAATTATGTAAGATATAAGAAAACAGTAACAATATACTTGAAACAATTATACAAACAAATAACTCTAACAAAACAGTAACAGTAAAGAGTAACACAGAAACGAAATTGTTACAGGAAAGAGTTACCGCAGTGTTACGAAAGAGTAACTGCAAACAGTTACATGTAACTGTTTGTCAAATTAACAACAATACTAACTTGGTATAGAACAGAAAGTAAAGCAGATCAAGGCTAGTGTTTGATACTATGTCTTTAAGACAGATTTCGCCCCCACTCACGGTGCTTATGGAATATCAAGCGTCTACCTCCCATGATACAATGATCTTTACACGGATAGAAGTAGCACTCCAATCTACCCGTCCAGTGAACTAATAAATGTTGTGTACTCTCCAAATGCTGACTGTCTAATGCCGAAATGTAATGCACTAAAGGGTCACTTTGGAGCCTATTTTCTCATTCATTTCGTACTCGATTTGAATAAGTGAATATACTACATTATTCTCCTCACGGAGTAGAATATGAACCCACGAAAATTTATTCAAAATAACAATCGAATCCCACTTTAATTTTGGCTCAAAGTCGACCAAAAACTCAATTTTTATACTTAAAAACTTAATCTTTATACTAAAAAACTGTTTTGGTTCCAACAATCCCCCACATGAATGAAAAATTGGTTGTTAGTATGCAAATGATAATGCTAACACACTATAGAGAGTACATCTTTGGAAGATCGTGCATCGAGATAGGTAAGTTTTGACCTTGAACCTTCCCTAGTGAAAGCCTATCGGACTTACCGGCTAAATAGTGAACGTGATGTCTTGAACTATTCAGCTGTTTGATAAATTCGATCGAATAGACTTCACACAGTCTCTTTCCTAACACAATTGGTTCTCATGATTGTGTTCATTTTGGCCCTTAACAATTCCTGATTTTCATAAGTGCTTTACAGAATTCAACCTTTAAAATTCTCATAGAAGCGGCCCTTTCACACCAATATAGGTGACTCCTATTAGGAATATCCTGCAATATCCCACTTGAATTTTTCAAGGTATAAGAGTCATTAAAAGCATAGCTTACCCTAATAATCTCTACAAGCAGCACTAGTTTATCATAGGAATAGGTATGAGAGATTATCTCCTTAGTGCTTCTTTTGAATCACGCATAATTCGATTGTCCCTTTGAACCTAGATCTTGAGATCTCCAGTCAACTAGGTTGGGTTGCCATTAAGGTGACTCTCATTTCATAGGCTTTAGTCTCATTCCCCTCGATGTACAATTTACTTACTCTCTTGTCAAACCTTTAGTAAGCGGATCCGCTAGATTTTCCTTTGATTTTATATAATCAATAAAAATAATCTCATTTGAGAGCAATTGTCTAGCAGTATTATGTCTATGACATATATGTCTAGACTTACCATTATACATGTCACTCTGTGCCCTACCAATTACAAATTGGTTATCACAATGTATACAAATTGTTGGCACAGGTTTAGGCCATATTGGAATATCCTCTAGAAATTGGCGAAGACACTCAACTTCCTCTCCTGTTTTATCTAAAGCAATAAATTCATATTCCATTGTGGATCTGGCAATACACGTTTGCTTTGAGAATTTCCAAGATACAACTGCACCACCAAGTGTAAAAATATAACCACTTATGGATTTTGTAACTTTCATATCAGATATCCATTTTGCATCACTATACCCTTCAAGTACAGTTGGATATCTTGTATAGTGCAATCCATAATTTAAGGTATATCTTAAGTATCTAAGAACCCTGATAATTACCTTCCAATGGTCTACTCCCGGATTACTCGTATATCTACTCAATTTACTAACTGAGTATACTATATCTGGTCTAGTGCAATTCGGGACATACATTAGACTGCCAATGATACGAGAGTATTCTAATTGTGATATGTTTTGATCAGTATTTTTAGACAGATGAAGATTTATATCAACTGGTGTTCGAGCAACAATGTTTTCATCTTTATCGAACTTTTCAAATATTTTCTCAATATAATGAGATTGAGATAATATAAGTCCACCAGATGTTCTAGAAATTTTAATTTTTAGTATAATATCTGCAATACCCAAATCCTTTATGTCAAATTTACTGGACAATATTTTCTTGGTATTAGTAATAATAATAAAATAAGCATATTATCCACATATAGGCAAATAATGACATATTCATTATTTGTGTCTTTAACATAGACACATTTGTCACATTCATTAATTGTAAAACCATTTGACATCATTACCTTGTCAAATTTCTTATGTCATTGTTTTGTTGTTTGTTTTAAACCATAAAGTGATTTAACAAGTTTATACACTTTTTTATCTTGTCCCAGAGAAACAAACCCTTCGGGTTGGTCCATATAAATCTCCTCATTTAAGTCACCATTTAGGAAAGTTGTTTTCATATCCATTTGATATATCTCAAGATTATGCAATGCTGCAATAACTATGAGCAAACGAATAGATGTTATTCTCGTGACAGGAGAATATGTATCAAAGTAGTCAAGACCTTCCTTTTGTTTATAGCCTTTAGCTACAAGTCTAGTCTTGTACTTATCAATTGATCTATCAGTTTTCATTTTTCTTTTGAAAATCCAGTTACACCCCAATGGTTTACTCCTTGGAGGAAGATCTACCAATTCCCAGGTGCAATTTTGCATGATGGATTCAATTTTACTATTTACAGCTTCTTTCCACATGGGTGCTTCTGTAGTGGACATCATTTCATTGAAGTTTTGAGGCTCATTTTCTAATAAATATATTAGAAAAACAGGACCATAGGACTTGGAAGTCCTTGCCCTCTTACTGCGTCTAAGTGCCTCTTCACTTTTTTCATTTATAGACTCATAGTCTATATTACTAGTCGCAGTATCATGAGTTTTTTTAAGAGAACTCCCATCACATGTATTTTTACTAGGAAATATATTTTCAAAGAATGATGTATTTCTTGACTCAATGATTGTATTGACATGTATATCAGGAATATCAGATTTATGCACTAGAAAATAATATGCAATGTTATTTATTGCATAACCAATGAATATACAATCAATAGTCTTTGGTCATATTTTAATCTTTTTGGGAATAGGAACCATTACCTTAGTCAAACACCCCCACACTTTTAAATATTTATAGGAAGGACTCTGACCTTTCCACAATTCATAAGGGATTTTGTCTAACTTCTTGTGGGGTAGTCTATTTAAAATATAATTTGCTGAAAGCAAAACTTCCCCCCCACAAGTTCTGAGGTAATCCCGAACTAATCAACATGACATTCATCATCTCTTTCAATGTTCTATTTTTACGTTCAGCAATTCTATTTTGCTAAGGTGTATAAGGCGTAGAAGTTTGGTGAATAATACCAGGTTCTTGACAAAACCTATTGAAAAGTGCATCATATTCACCACCTCGATCACTCCTTATTGCCAATTTGATTCTCAACCTCATTCTTCTAATGCATAAATTTTTTTAATGCTTCATATTTACTCCTTAGCAAATATACATAACAATATCTTGTGCAATCATCAATAAAAGTAACAAAGTATTTCTTTCCACCTCTAGTTTAAATATATTTCAAATCACATGTATCACTATGAAATAACTCTAGAGGTTTAGTATTTTTTTCAATATTATGAAATGATACTCTAGTTAATTTTGATTCAACACATGCCTCACATTTATGATTTGCATCAATATTGAATTTAGGCAACAATTCTAAATTAATTAATTTGCGCAAAATATCAAAATTAACATGTCCTAATCTACCATGCCATATATTAAAGGACTCAAGCATATAAGCAGAAGATTTATTCTTATTATTAAAATCAGATACAATAGTCATTACATTCATCTTAAAGAGCTCATTGCTCATATATCCCTTGTCTACATAAATTCCACTCTTGGTGAGTACAAATTTTTCAGACTCAAAAACTAACCTAAAACCTTTTTTACTCAACAATAATCCAGACACAAGATTTTTTCGAATTTCTGGAACATGTAACACATCATTGAGAGTGAGTTCTTTCCCGGAAGTCATCTTCAATATAATCTTTCATTTGCCTTCAACTTTAGAAGTGGAAGAATTCCATATAAAGAGTTGTTATCCATCATTAATTACTTTATATGAGGAGAACATCTTCTTATCTGAACATATGTGTCTAGTGGCCCCGGTGTCCACCCACCATTCCTTGGTATTTCCCACCAAATTTATTTCGGATACTACAACAGAAAAATTTATGTTAGAAACATTTTCAGAAAATTTTTTTACCTCAGTTATATTGGCTTGGACAGCCTTCCTCTTGTGGTTCACTTGTACTTTACGGCTTCGATAATTCTTTACACGATGTCCCGATTTATTGCACACAAAGCAGTTACCTTTGAACCTTTTGGAATCACCATCCTTGGCCCCTTGTTGGCCAACATACTTCATTTTCTTGTTGGTTTTATGTTCCTCTTCAATCACATGTGCCTTTGACTCCATTGAATGATTACCAACTTTCTTTTCAGAGACTCTATTGTCTTCCTCAATCCTTAACCTCATGATCAAGTCTTCAAGTTTCATCTCCTTGCGTTTGTGCTTCAAATAATTTTTAAAATCCTTCCAATTTGGCAATAATTTCTCAATAATTGCAGCCGCTAGGAAAGATTCACTAAGTACCATCTCTTTGGCATGAATCTCATGTAGGATCACTTGAAGATCTTGAACTTGACTTATGATAGTCTTGGAATCTACCATTTTGTAGTCAAGGAATCTGTCCACAACGAATTTCTTCATTCCGGCATCCTCCATTTTGTATTTTCTATTCAAGGATTCCTACAACTATCTAGTCGTCTTAATTGGAGTATACACATTATATAATGTGTTATCCAATCTATTGAGGATATAATTTTTACACAGAAAATCAGAGTGCTTCCATGCATCTACCGCAACAATAACTTGGCGGTCGGTCTCATTCTTATTACAAACAGGAGCATCCTCACGAAAAATTTTTGCAAGATTCAACGTAGTGAGATAGAATAACATTTTCTGTTGCCATCTCTTGAAATCGTTCTCATTGAACTTTTCGGGCTTCTCCCATGAGACACATGAGTAGGAACAGAAGTAGGCACCACAAGCACAACATGATTTGTAGTAACCGGAACATTATTATCATTTGCATCCATCTCTGGTAAACAAACTTATTCAAAATTAGGAAAAACAGTAAGTTACTCAAATAGAAATAATCTATGTTACTGTTCAGTGCCACTATTTTGAAGTTAACGTTTCTGTATGGTGTCACTGTTTAAACCAGAAACATAAACAAAGTCACTATTTAGTGTAACAAAGTCATTGTTTGATGTAACTATTTTAAATTAGACACAGAAATTAAGTCACTGTTTGGTGTAACAAAGTCACTGTTTTGTATAACTGTTTAAATGAAACACATAAACATAATATACAATTTTTTCGCAAAACTTTTCAAGCTTTTCCAAACTATCACAAATTGTAAAACCAAATTTTAACAATTTGTAATATTTTAAAAAAACTAAAACATGTATCAGAAATACAACAAGTAATTAAACTAACTGAAATCTGTCTTAAGAATGTTGGTTGTGTGGTGTTCCAAATAATGTAAAATCACTTATTATAATTTCTGATGTAAATTATGTAAGATATAAGAAAATAGTAAGAATATACTCGAAACTATTACACAGACAAATAACTCTAACAAAACAGTAACAGTAAAGAGTAACACAGAAACAAAACTGTTACAGGAAAGAGTTACCTCAATGTTACGAAAGAGTAACAGTAAACAGTTACACGTAATTGTTTGTCAAATTAACAACAATACTAACCTGGTATAGAACAGAAAGTAAAACAGATCAAGACTAGTGTTTGCCATTATGTCCTTAAGACAAATTTCGTCCCCACTCATGGTGCTCATGAAATATCAAGCGTCTTCCTCCCAAGATACAATGATCTTTACACGGATAGAAGTAGCACTCCAATCTACCCGTCCAGTGAACCAATAAATATTGTGTACTCTCCTAATACAGACTGTCTAATGCCGAAATGTAATACACTAAAGTCTGCCTTAATAGACTGATTAATGAATGACTGAATTGAATTTTGAATGAAAATGAACCTAGGTATTTATAGACCTGTTGGTGACTTTCTGGACAGTCACTCACAACTCAAACAGTCAATAGACACCTTTGAATAACTGTTCTTCATGAACAGACACACTCCAAATTAAATGAATTTTCTCTAAAAAGATAGGACAAGGTTGAACCCACACCTGAGCCCGAGCCCGGCTGGGTCGGGGTCGTGGCAGGCGGGCGACGCGCACGTGTGTGTGTGGTCGAACCGAAGGCATGTAGGCGCTCGCTCTGTTCATAAAACTGTGTCACCCCTTAGGGCCCAATCCCATAGAGCAAACTTGGTCTATATATGCCCATGTTAAATCTCTTCCTCAACCAATATGGGATTGGTATCACATCCCGCATTACACTTCCTTTATTTTCACATTTCAAAAAGGGTCACTTTAGAGCCTATTTTCTCATTCGTTTCTTACTCGATTTGAACAAGTGAATATACTACATTATTCTTCTCACGAAATAGAATATGAACCCATGAAAATTTATTCAAAATAACAATCGGGTCCCGCTTTAATTTTGGCTCAAAGTCGACCAAAAATTCAATTTTTATACGAAAAAACTGTTTTGGTTCCAACAATTACAAGCGAAAAACATAAATTTGACAGGCTTTTTAGTCATTTTTTTTTGTTATTTAAAAAGGGTTGCGATGGAATGACTGATGTGGAAACTCTTCTTGATCGTGACCATAACAACTCGAATCCATTGGAATAGTCCTCGAGAGGGGCCTACACGATGGGCTCTGCAGGTGTTCCTAAGGGAAAATAGAGTCATAGTTTGAACTCAGTCCTGCTAAATCGTTAGAAGTAAGTCATTAGTCTACTCCCTGTGAATCGAACCTGGATGATCATTACCGGGAGAACCATTAGACCACCAAGATAAGAAATTTCCAATTTGTGTGTTTGTAATGTTATACAGCCTTCACTTATCAAAAAAAAAAAATGTTATATAGCCTTCATTACTTACACATAAGGTTAAATTAGATCAGTGATCCGAATAATAATTCAGTTTCACTTTGGTCTCTTATTTTTAATTGTGTTATTTTTGTATATAAGATGTTTAATTCTATATCAAGCGGCCATTTTAGGTTAGCTGTTTAGATGAATTCTAGCAAAATTTTGTTTGAATATTTGACAGATTTTATGTTCATAGTTCACACCCCATGAAAGATACAAATGACAAATTGACAGTAGAATATATACAATAACACTACATGATTATTTTATGAACGTACCTTTCACACAAATAGTGGGTAAATTTTCAATTCACCCGGTGTACAACATTACTAACAATATCGGCGTATCACCAACATATCATAAAACATTGTATATTTCAAAATAAACAAACTGTCAAAGATCATGGCGGGAATAATTATTTACCCTTCTTCCCAAAAATCCATCTCAGTGGATTCCGAGGTTTTTCAGAAGCACCAACCACATTATCTCCACGTTCACCTGATTCTTCATAAGGTTTCTTCTTCTTCATCATCATCATGGCCGGAGTAGAAAAACTGCGCCAGAAAACGGAGGGCACTGCTGCATTTGATATGCCATAATTGGTCGTCCCAACGCCTCCGATGCTTTGGCAATGCCTTAGCTCTCTCTGATCAGCCTTCCCTTCATTTTGCATTAGTTTCTTTATTTCCTCGGAATTTAATTTATCGTCCCAAATTGAACCAGACGACCCTTGTCGCCTAAACGATTTCGAAGACCTTTGTAATTGAGACATTGCAGACATCAATGACTCTTTCCTTGCTCTCAGTCATGAATGGTATTGAACTTATATATAGAGAAAGTAGGAGAGAGAAACATAAGGAAAAAGGCCATAGCATGGGATCTTAATATGTGGGTATGAATGTTTTGGCATGTGCTTTTGTGGGTGTGTGTGTATATCTTTTAGTATTTAGTAAATGTAATTATGCAGAAGAATGTTTTTGTTTAGGATTCAACTCCCCATTACTCACAGATCAAAAAAAAAAAAAACTCCCCATTACTGTTTTCTTCTACTCGTCTCTTATATCAATTGCTGCCGTCCGGGTCATGTCCATTCAAACCTCACTAGCTATTGGCAATGACTATTGCTTTGTTTTGTCCACCATCACAAAGTAGATCTATAATACTTGATATGATTGGTAACTTGTTTGGGATGAAAAGGAATAATTAACCGAACACATTAATATTGTCGTGATCTAATCTCACATCGCTTGATAACTTTTGTGTAAAATGTTTAATAAGTTGGGTAAGACGATAACGGTACTTCTTTCGGTAATGTACCGAAAATACTATTATTAAGGATCAAATTATAACTATTTAGGGCTGAGTTACAGCTTAAAAAATTATGGTCTATCAAAAAAAATATACTTTTTGAAAATTAAATTATATATTTTTTAGCATGATATCAAAAAAAAATCTCTTTTTTTAGTAGTAAGTTTAAGGGTTAGATTACCTTTTTCCACTTCAAAAAAAAAATAAAAAAATTAAGGGTTAGACACTTGGACCTTCTTTGTGAGATGTCCTTCAAATAAGTGCCAATTTGATAGACTATTGAATACTTTAAACACTGAATTAAATTCATTTCATAATTTAAAACTCAAAATACGTAATGTTTTAAATAGTTTTCAAAAATATGCTAAAATTTTAAGTAGCTAATTACCTACTTATTACTTAATGCTGAAAATGTTAGTCACTAAAAATTTTATAAATTCCTCATAATAAACAAATATATATCCTCAAAACATTTTACACTCTTAACTTTTTAATACCCACCACCACCGCCGCCATCATTGTGTTGCCGCCATTGCCACCACCTCCACCACCATTGTATCGTCACTGTCACCTCCACTACCACCATCGTCACTGCAATTTTGTGATGGTGAATGGTGCTGGTAGGAATAAGGTCATCACGATTAAATGACTAAAAAATAGTAACTTTAGAATAACAATAATTTTTAAACTTCAACTTTTTATATTTATCAAACAGTTTGGTTTAATTCAATACTTAAATTTCAGTAAATATCAAACAGTCTGTGAATTAAAAATTTCAGCATTCAACATTTAAAATTCAGCATTCAATTTTCAATATTCACCTTTCAGTTTTATCAAACATCATAAGAAATTTATACTTTCTGCATTATGATAAAATAGAAAAGTTATTAGGATATTTTCATGCAAAGCATATTTTTTTTTACCATGATTAAAACATAAGTGAAGGTGTTAAAATAATTATTTTTATTAAAATATAATATAGTTGAAAGTTATGTATGATTAAAATGTTACTGTGATTAAAATGTTAAAATATAAATTAATAAATTTATCATTATTAAAAAAATAATATATAAATTATAAGATTAATTGTTAGATAGAAGCGATCTAGACTATTATTATATTTTTTGTTTCCGGAAGTTCTAAGGTATTGATGTTCATGTGCATTGAGTCATTGACCAAGTGTAAATAAATAGATTTATTATGGTTAAAACATGAATATTGCCTATCCTACCGTCGATCATTAATAAATCCAACGTCTCATATTAGTCCACGATTCCTATCCATCAGCCTTTGATTAACCAAAATCCTTATGGCTCACAACTCTTCCACGCTCATCACTTTATAACCGTCGGATTTTACATAATCCAACGGGATACGATAATCCCTTCGCTCTCCTAATCTTTCTTCATGTCCCACTTTAACATTAATATCCCGCCCTTTTTCTTTCTTTCTTCCTCTGACAACCCAAAATCCTCTCACTCAATCTGCTTCTCTGTCTCTCCTCTCCTCTCTGGTTTCAATAAGGGAAATGCAAGAGCAAACAACGAATTCCGTTGCAACAAGTTCTCTGCCTTCAAGCAGTGAAAGATCTTCCAGCTCTGCTCTTCAAATTGAGGTCAAAGAAGGTATTTTCTCTCTCTCATTTTGCCTCAGTTTTTCTTCTGAAATTTGAATTGTTTGATAGTAATTCCTGAAATTTTAACATTGCTTGTATAGACATGTACGTATATCAGTACGAATAGATTTTAAATTTTACATCTGGGTTTTGGACAAATATTTCTCATGTAATTTAGAAATTTTCAATCTGACATTTGAAGATTGAGAGAATTTTTCATCTTGATGTTTGCAATTTCTCGGAAAAGTTGATTCCACAGAAAGATCTCGTGATTGACACCAATATAAATTTATTACATTCTAATAATTTATGATTTATATAGGTATGGAGAGTGATGACGAGATCAGGAGAGTGCCGGAGATTGTTGGAGAAGCAGCCGGCCCGTGGGCTTCCTGTCGGGACGGCGGTTCAGTAGCCGGTCCGGACGGGGTTCAGCCCTCAGCAGAGGGTCGAAGGAAGGGAGGTAAAAGCCCGGCTGACAAAGAAAACAAGCGATTGAAGAGGTAAGTTTGATGGTCAATTTGACCCCCTCAATTATCACATTTCTCACCAGATCTTGTCACGCTACTTCGAATCCTTGCCCACCAGATCTTGTCACGCTAGCATATGGCCCACCCACTTGATGGGGCATCTGACGTGGCATGATGATGGTGGATTTGGATGCAGTATGGCTGTTAGGACATTCTACATTCTATTTGGGTAGTAGTGGCATTTTGGTAATTTTAAGTTCCCTTGTCGTGAAATGTGGGAAAAGGTTGCTGAGGAACAGAGTTTCAGCGCAACAAGCAAGAGAGAGAAAGAAGGTGTACCTAACTGAGTTGGAGGCCAGGGTTAAAGACTTGGAGAAGAAGAATTCTGAACTTGAAGAGCGGCTGTCCACTTCGCAAAATGAGAACCAGATGCTTAGACATGTACGTCTACTCACGCCCATGAATCCATTCATTCATGCACATCACTATCATGACATGATCTTTTCTCTCTCTTTCCCCATCGTACATCATTAGTGAATAAATGTTCTTTATGGCCATGTTGGGTATCTATTTTCTCGAGGACCAGGCTACGGTACGGAAATAGAATATTTTGGTATGATAGTGAAAAGTTGTTAATCGAAGACAAAATTATAATATTAGTGAAAAATTTATAATTATAATGAACAAAATAATAATATTAGTGAAAAATTTACAATAGTTGTGAACAAAATTATCACATTAGCGAAAAAAATTATAACATCAGTGAAAATTTTATAACAATAGTGGGCAAAATTATAACATCAATAGACAATTTACTACAGTAATTGGCATAATTATTCCAATAGTAGGCAAATTTTTACCACAATTTGAAGTACTAAAACTATATTTTGTGGGTTTGTGATTGATCACTAATATTGATTGATGAATCGGTGAAAAAGTTTACAATAATAGTGAGCAAATTTACAATATCACTGAAAAATTTACAATACTAGTGAAAATTTTATAATGACAGTGGGTAAGTTACAGCAATAATGGACAAACTTTAATCAATATGGTAGTAAAAATACGATTGATAATTTTAACCACATTAGTAGTAAATATAACACTAGTGCATTATAATGATGTCATAAATTTACCTTTAAGTTTGTATTATTGTTCACGATTCTCATAATATTAACCAAAATGAAAGTAAAATTTGTCTATATATTAATAACTTTAACCACAATCATTCTAAGCATACAATATTTGTGGAAAAAATTACCATAACGGTGGACAAAATTGCAACATCAATAAAAAATTTATGACATTAGTGAGAAATTTTTCATACTCATTGTATTTAACCCTTAATTACAGTAAATTTTTCTTTTGATGTCATAACATTTCCTCAACTGTGGTAAATTTAGTCACAATGGTTTTAAGTTAACCTTTTTTTGTCGTAAAATTTACTCTTAATCCTCATAATATTACCTATAATTGTCATAATATTAATCAAAACAATGATAATATTAATCAGAATGGTCGTAAATTAACCTCTAAACTTGTAAATTTATCCACAATTGTTGTAAACTTATCCTCAAAGATGGTAAATCTGTCTTCAATTGTGATAAATTGCTTACACTTTTGCTAAATCTCACTCTAGTAACATTGTGATCGATTATAGACAATTGGGATCGATCCCAAACATACAATTTTTTTTTTTTAAAAAAAAAATAAGTCAAAGATTATTGTCGTCGATTCCAAACATTCTTTTAACATTTTAAAAGAATATTAAAAGAACATTTGTGATTGATCACAAGATTCAATTCATTAAATCAACATAAATTAATATTCAATTTTATCAATTCAAGTTTAAATTTCTTCAAATTAACATGAAATTAATCTTCAGTTTTATTTTTTAAAATTGAATTTCATAAAATTAACACCAAATTGACAATCAATTTTATCAAATTAACATTAACATTCATGAATTTGACATTCAATTTCATCTTATTGAGATCCAATTCATCAAATAAACATCAAATTAATATTTAATTTCATCAATTCAAAATTCAATTTCACAAAAAACAAGAATTAAATGTTAAATTGATTATTTTGGTGATAATCTGATGAATTGAATGTTAGTTGGATGAAACTAAATATTAATTTGATAAATTTATTGTTAATTGTATGAAATTGAATGTTAACTTCATGAATTGAATATAAATTTGAAGAAATTTAAGGTCATTTTGAATGTATATTAGATGAATTAAATGTTAATGGAATTAAATTGAATGCAAATTTAGTAGAATTGAAAGTCAAATTAAGAAATTTAGTGCTAATTTGATGAATTAGATATTAATTGGATTAAATTTAATGTATAATCTATGAATTAGAAAATTAATTGAAGATTAATTGCCAAAAAAAGTGAAGAATACTTGTGATCAATACCAAACATTCTTTTAATATTTTAAAATATTAATATTTAATTCATCAAATTAAAATTAAATTAACATTTAATTCACCCAAATTATATTTAATTTCATCTCATTACCATTCAATTCATGAAATTAAATTACAAAATTCTCTAATAAACATTCAATTCATCCAATTGACATAATATTAACACATAATTTAATTCAATTAGCATTCAATTTATCAACTTAACAATAAATTATCACGCAACTTCATCAAGTTAATATTGAATCTCATTTAAATAATATTAAATTCATCAAATTTAACTCTTCTCATTAGCTTCATCAAATCAACATCCAAATTAATCCGATTAATATTCAATTCATCAAATTAATACAAATTTAACATTTAATGAATTCAATTTATATTTAATTCATGCAATTAATATTTAGTGTCATCCAATGAGCATTCAATGTATTAAATTAATATTCAATTTTAAATAATTAACATTTAATTCATCAAATTAGCGTTTAATAAAAATTAAATTCATTTAATTAATAAGAAATTAATATACAGTTCATCCAATTAATATTTAATATTAAAATACCAAAGAATATTTTTCTACATAATAAAATTCAAGTTGATTAAATTTCGTTTTTCTATATATTAAAATTTGAGTCGATTAAAATTGAGATTCGAGTCGATTAAAATTTTGAGCTTAACCTGAGCTGCTAGCGTCTAGAATTAATTAAAATTTTAATTTGAGTTGATTGAATTTGTATTTTTTTTACTTCTTAAAATTCATGCTAATTAAAATTTGATTTAAATTGATGAAAAATTATTTTTTACGTATTAAAATTTTAATAAGTACAAAATAACTTGATATTAGTCTATTGACAAAATTTGGTTACTAAATTAATGTTTATGTAGTAAAATTGGCGATCAAGTTGGTATTAATTTTATGAACTTAAATTTTAATAAATAAAATTGAAGGTGAATTTTATATTAATTTTAGTGAAAGTGAATTTTGAATTTGTGAAATTGAATGTTTATTTGTTGTTAAATTTTATTTTGAATTGACGAAATTTTAATTGGTGAAATTAAATTTTATGAATATTTATGATCTATCCCAAGAACTTGAGATTTATCACAAGGTTATAGTAGTCTCTCCCAAAAGTGGTTTCATGAGAGATTGTGATCGATTATAGAGTGAAACGATAGATCATTATACTTCATGACAAAAAAAAATCTAAGAAAAATTGCGATTAATCCTATATTTTAATGATAGATCATAGTACTATATTTTTTGTGATCTATCCCAATAGATTAGGATATGTTGTAAAAGTTTAGAACATACCTTAAAATGTTAAAAGAATGTTTGAGATCGATCAAAAGTATCCTTGACTTAATTTTTTTGAAAAACTGTAAGTTTGGGGTTGATCACAATTGTCTATGATTGATCACAAGGTTACTAGAGTGAGATTTAGCAAAACTATGAATAATTTACCACAATTAAGGACAAATTTACCAAAGTTGAGGGTAAATTTACAACAATTGTGGATAATTTATAAGTTTATAGGTTAATTTACGATTGTTCTGATTAATATTGCCAATATTTTTGTTAATATTATTATAATTTTTGGTAACATTACGAGAATTAAGAATAAATTTACAACGAATAGAGGTTAAGTTAAAATTATGGTGAATAAATTTACAATAATTGGGGAAAGGTTATGACATCAAAGAGAAAATTTACTATAATTCAGGATTAAATACAATGATTATGTAAAATTTTCACTATTGTTGTAAATTTCTCACTAATGTTATAAATTTTTCATTGATGTTTTAATTTTGCCCACTGATGTGGTAGTTTTTCCCACAAATATTGTAAGCTTAGAATGATTGTGGTTAAGATTATTAGTATATAGAAAAATTTTACTTTCATTTTGGTTAATATTTTGAGAACTGTGGATAATAATATAAACTTAAAGGTAAATTTACAATATCAGTGGAATGCATTAGTATTGTATTTACGACAAATGTGATTAAAAGTGTCAATCGTACTTTTATCACCATATTGATTAAAGTTTGTCTATTACTGTTGTAATTTATCCACTATTGTTGTAAATTTTTCATTGATATTGTAAATTTTTCATTAATGTTATAAATTTGTCTAGTACTGTTTTAAATTTTTTCACTGATGTTGTAATTTTTTTACTGACCGATCAGTCAATATTAGTGATCGATCAGAAACCCACAAAATATATTTTAGTGCTTCAAATGGTGGTAAAAGTTTGTCCATTATTATAATAATTATGTCAATTACTATAATAAATTATAAATTGATGTTGTAATTTTGTTCACTGTTATTGTAAATTTTTCGCCAATGTTATAATTTTGTTCATTATTATAATAATTTTGTCCAATATTATTGTAAAATTTTTACTAATATTATAATTTTATTCACTATAATTATAAAATTCTCATTAATGTTATAATTTTGTCCTC
>JAHQCQ010044734.1:30455-65625 GCA_023539305.1 Ilex asprella | reverse complement strand
TGCTTGGAATATTTTTCATGGGCTAGGATGGAACCGAAAAATTATAGGCATGAAGAGGAGTGTTGAAGAATAAAGTTAGGGGGCTGATTTGTATGTTTTAGAGAATGTATGAGGTTAGGTAAAATTGTTTTAAAAGAAATGTACGATAGGAATTGGAAATGGGTACCGGTAACGCCGAAACCCTACTTTCTAAATGTTATTATCACATGTGTAAATTTTAATCCAAATGACTTGGAATTTTGCAGGCAGCATTTTTAAATAATGTTTGATGTGATAATATGAATTTTGAATGCAACCGAAAATGATATCCAGTACGAAATGTATGGAACGCCGAAAGTGCCATTTTTTGAATTCGGGGTCGAAATATGTAAAAATGGACCCTCGGTCAATGTGTTTGACCTACTAAAGCCTAATTGTAACTAATGTGAGTAATTATAAAGATTTTGGAAGGAAATGTGATCCCTAGAATAAAAGTGCTAGTGTGTGAATGGATAATGCGGTAATTAAAGTTACCGGGGCACTTTAGGATGCATCATTTTGCATGCATTAGCACATGGTTAATTATTATATGTGATAAAATATTGATATTGTAATTAAAAATGTGATTGGTGGAACAGGTGAGACAGTTGGGGTTAGAACAGAACGGTGACACCGGAAGGATCCACCGATAAAACCGAAGGGTCGTAGACCTGTATATTTGAGGTGGGTGTATAATTTTATATGTTTTGGAAATTCTATTATAATATGATAGTAAATGAAAGAATTTAATAGTAATTCTCCTGAATTATGTGTTATGAGTTTATGTGATTGGATGATGCTTTGCACTGTGTATTGTGTATTATGGAATGTGACGCACTATTTAAGACAGGGGCGTCGATGCTTGATCACTGGGCGTGCAGTGATGTGCTAGCACTGTGGTGTTCCCGGGAGGTTCGGGAGATACGGATCCATGTGGGATCGATTACCCGATGAGGGGTAGTGTGGAGGTGATGTGGCTTGTGAATTCTTTGGAATTGGATTGATGTTGTTGTTTGACTCGTGTATTTATGTAGTACCTACCTATTTCGGTGTATTACTATCACTTCCATTTCATATACAACATGTATACTCACTGAGCGTGTGGTTTAGCTCACACCCCTATAGCTTCTCTTTTTCAGGTACTGTAGAGGACATTTCAGACCTATCCACTGTCCAGTCAGTTGAATTGTGTCTTGTGGTAATAAGCTCAGTTTAGAGTTTTCAACGAGGTTCGTGTGTTATTACTCAGGTTATTGTGTAATTATTTCGCTGGGTTGTATAGTTTATTTATAAAGAATTATTATGACAGGTTACTAGTATATGTTTGTATATGGACTCAACAAGCATACTTTGGTATGCTATGTGGGTGTGGGACTTTTGTATATGTCTATAACCTGGAAAAATAAACAATTTTTACATGTGTTTATATATGGTACAGGTTATGAGACAGGTTTTTCATTATGCTTAATGATTAAGGTGATGGGTGGTAATGTTGCACCTGTGGGATTATTTAATGTTTGTTTAGTCCAGATTAAACATAAATGTAAACAGGTGTATCAAAAACCCAGTCGCGTCTCATCCTTGGGAGACCGGGACGGGGCGTGACAATAGAAGTCCATATTTCTATCCCTTTCAAGCTCTCCAACTCCTCTTGATCATCAACCTCTTCCTCTCCTTCTTTTAACATGCCCAAAAGCTCCAAGTACTCCTCCACCAAGGTATCAATCCTATTGACTTCGTGCACTTTCTCTTCATCCCCGGTTGTTTAGTCAATTTGAAAACATTGAGATCCATAGTCATGTTCCCAAATGCAAGCTATATAAGATCATTCTTGCAATTGATCACAACATTAGATATGGCAAGAAAAGGTCTACCAAGTATGAAAGGGATTTGGGAGCTTAGGTTTACAATCGGGTGAGTGTCAAGCACAATAAAATCAACAGGGAAGTAAAATTTATCAACTTGGACTAAAACATCCTCCCCTCGGTGTTCTGATGCTATAATCTGCCAATTGAAGAGTGATTGGAGTTGGCTTCAACTCTTCAAGTTGGAGTTGTTGATACACCGAGTACGATAAGAGGTTGACACTTGCCCCTAAATCAAGAAGAGCTTGCTCCACCCAACAATTTTCTGTTGTAATGGCAATGGTAGGGCATTTGGGATCCTTGAACTTTGGTGGGGCGTTAGTCCTCAAGATTGAGCTCACTTGCTCAGTGAGGAATGCCTTCTTGTGCACATTTAGCCTTCTCTTCATTGTACACAAGTCCTTCAAGATCTTGACATAAGATGGGATTTTCTTTGTGGAATTGAGGAGTGGAATGTTGATTGTAACCTGCTTAAACATCTCAATTATATCAAAATAGTTAGCCACCTTGACGGGTAGCTTCAAATGATTAGGAAAAGGGGCAGGAATGGGGGATGTATGCACACTTTGATAAACCAAATTTTCTTTCTTCCTCAACTCACCCCCTTTGGTATCATCCTTAGTCTCTTCCTCTAATGGCAATGTGGCCTCAGATGATACTTTTGGCACAATGGTATTATCAATTTGTTTGCCACTTCGAAGGGTGGTAACCACTTTGAGTTGCTCATAACTCTCACTAGTGGGTTCGGACTACTCAATGAGATGTTGGCCTCTAGACTTTTCTTGGGGTTGAGCGGGGAATTTTCCCTTCTCTTGTTGTGATGTCCCCAAGGAATAGGTCAACTTTGTGAGTTGAGTTTGGATGTCATTAAAAGCTATGGCATTTTGATTGTTGATGGCGGTTTGGCTTTGGATGAAATTATAAACCATTTCCTCCAAGTTCCTCTTATGGGGAGGTTGGTAGGTGGGAGGATTGGATGGTCCTTGCTTAGAAAAACTTTGTGGAGTAGGATTTTGGGAAAAATTTGTGGAGGCGAGTTTGGAAAATGGGGTATTAAGAGCTAGACACTTGCCCTTGACCTTGGTATTGACTTTGCTTAGGAGGAATGGTAGGGGAATATGCATTAGACCCATGAGGAATGGGATTCTCATTTCTCCAACTAAAGTTCGAGTGATTGCTCTAACCCGAATTTTAAGTGCTTGAGTGCAAAAAGAATGATTGCCTTATTTGGTTGAAGGCATTGACTTGCTCATGGTACACTTCCTTAAGTACTGGAATGTTAGGGCACTCCGATATGGAATGCTCTACACTCTCACCAATTGAGCAAGACTCATAGGTCTTTGAAATATTAGACACCTCATGTCTCCTATTTACCTCTAGAATTTTCACCTTCCATGACAACTTTGTGATTTTAGATACCAATTCTTCCCGATCCCTCAAATCATACATCCCTCCCGCATGTGATTGATTACTACCTTGAGGAGAAGACCTCAGTACATCGGTGGTATTCGTGATATCCCAAGATTGTGCATTTGGCATGGTGCAATTAACGTAATTAATGGAGGTGAGCATTTAGGGAAAGATGCGCAAATATACTATATTTAGGAAGACATTAATACCAATCTGGCAAGAAATAATCACTATGTGGAGGTAGATCATGTAGTGCTAAATGAAGAAGAATGTTCAAAGTTGTGTACCAGCAATGATACTACTAAGGTTGGAGTACATGTTGAAGTTTCTCAACCTCCATTGGTTGAAAATTGTGACGTTCCTCATGTGGATGATAGGAGAAAGGATCTCGTTAGTTCTAGTCATGATCAATTACTTAAAAGTGGTGAAGCTGCTGTGTTCAAGTTTATTAATTTAAATAAATGAGAAGGGTGACAGTGTATTTTCTACTACTTCTAAAGATGTCTTGGACAATGAAATCGATGAGTCTTTATCCTTGATTCAAGTTTTGTTGGATTATGATCCTAGTTCTTTGCAATATTTTGAACTTTTCTAGTGGATGTTGTGCCAATGTCCATTACTCAAGAAATGGTGGTAGAAGTTCATAAGAATATTCATAGTCAAGGGGATATTGTCCCAAGCATGTCAAGAGAAGATATTCGCAAAGCCTTAAAGCTAAAGGGAATTTGTTCCAAGGATGACTATGTTAAGGAGTCTTCTTTTCACGAGCACACAAGGGGTTTTTACTCAGATGGTGAAGATGAGACTTTTGCTCGAGTAGATGATTTTAATTCTTTTATGGCATCATTCAAAAAGTTACTATCAATACTCAATAAGATGAGCTAAAGAAGAAGAGAAAAGAATAGGAGCAAGATGTTTTAGCGTTGGTGCTGAAAAATATCCCAGCTATGGAAAATTCTACAATAATGACTAGATCCAAATCCAAGCTAGCATTCAAAATTTCTAAGGAAAAGATTCCATATGGATTGAGACATTAAATGGACCTTTTATTGGAAGGATTCTTATGCATCAAGATCATCTACAAGAATTGTATCAGCTGGTTCATGCTACTGTTCACGTTACAGTGCAGCTGAACTCTTTCAGTTGGATTTATGCTGCAGCTAGAATGCTCACTGTCTAGCAACTGTTCACGTGAATATAAGCAATTGATTTTAGTTAGTCTCTTAACTCTTCTTCAAATGGAATTACAAGCAGACAACAAGGCTCAATGTGGAGATGAACCTTTTAATTCATGCATTAGAAATTATGCTTTCTAAATTATTTTTAGTATTTTCCATGTAAAATCATGCATTAGAATTTTTAATTCCTTATTTCATTGTATTTAGATTGAATCGAGGGGTAAGGTGCATATGTCCCCCTAGCTAGGTGTAATTTAATTTTTGAATCAATAAATTCCCTTGTACCATCTGGGTTTACTAGAAAAAAAATTATTCATGAAATCGAATATTAATTACTAAAGTAGTCTAGGGCCTCATCGGGGTCCTTGTTTAAGAACTCGCCATTTTTCATCATTTCAATTACTTATGACCCGGTGTGATCCCTTAATAGAAGAAACTCACCAATTACCATGATTCAAAACCATGGTGTGGAATGACTTGTAGTAATTCTTTGTAGCAATCCCAACAATTATAAAATTGCTCATTGGGCTTTTCCGAGAAGTTTTGAATTTTCTTTTTAAGAGCGGTTTCTCTAGGCACCGAATTTTATTTTTCAAAAATTAGGAGAGCATTTATGCCCAAGAGGCTATGGATCGAAGCCGCAAGGAATTCAACCACTTTTTTTCTTTGTCCTTAAGGGAAAAGGGCAACAATTTCAAACAAGCTATGTCTTCCATAGCATAGTTAGTGAGGAAGGTTGCAACTATATCATCAAATTCCTTAATGTGTAAATAAGGATTCTCCCTTTTAATTCCTTTGAATGTAGGAAGTAATTGCAACATTCTCGGCTTAACTAGGAAGGCATGAGCTTGGACTGGTAAGTGTGATATCCTGGTATCCCACATCGGCTGGAAGAGGGGGAGTTGCTGGGCTTATATGTGAGCCCTTCGCCTCACTTGTCAACAGGTCTTCCCCGCGTGGGAAACAAAACCTTGAGGGGCCAGAGGTGGAGAACGGTAGTCCGTGACTCTGAGCTGCCAAAGAGGACAATATGTTGACGGTGGGTGGGCCACTGCGCTGCGTTACTCTGATGGGGGTGGGCGGGTGTCACCACTCCCGTAACAGGCCTTTTCCTGGGGGACCCCCGGGAGGAACAAAATCGTGAGGGCCAGTGGGCCCAAAGCGGACAATATGTTGACACGTGGTGGGTGGGGTGTTACAGTAAGAGAATGCATGAGGGAGAGATGCTACGAGTCAGTTGAAGGTAATCCCTCGTTGACCTCACCGGAGGATCAATTTGAATGTTATTCCCTTCATTTCTAGGAGGGAAATGCATTCTAGGGTTTAAAATTCTTGGTTCTTGCACTCCTCCTCCTCTTGGGACATTAACATGGTACCCAACTCCTCAAAGTTGTCACCGGCATCCTCGAGTAGGACTAAAATGGAGGTGAGGATTCAAGCATACTCGTGAGAAGTCTACGGTATATCAAGAACTCACAACCATGTCCACACTCAACCTAGTCATACCAAATCATCATACACAATAAGGACGAATTAAAAAGAGTTTAGTTAGCATACCCAAGGGGAACTCTCCCTTGGATTAGCCAACTTGAAGCTTAACTATTCATATTTAAAGCAAGAACATAGATGAAATAAAGAGACATTGTAAAGAAATGAAGTTTGGAACTTAAATTAATGGAAGAAAACATAAACTACAAGAAAATGCATTTTATACCCATTTGAAGAGCTTGAGATGAAAAAATTAAATACAACAATGGTAAATTCTAGGATACTCAACTAAACTTGCAATACAATTGTAGTAAATGACATTAAAGACAATAAATGAAGCTTACAAATGTCTTACAGAAGATTACAAGTGAAATGAATGAAAGAAATGTAAAAAATCTAAGTTTTCTCTCTCTAAACTATCTTATTCCTAGGAGCTTCTCTCTCTATAATGAAATACAATCTAAATAATACACAAGGAATGCCTAAATTTCATCCATGGAGGTCCTCTTAGGTGTGTAACAGCCTTCCCATCTATAGAAGGCTGATTAGATGGCATTGTGCAGGCTAGGACAACCTACCCAACAACTCTCATGCATCCTCTCTTCTTTCTCCTCCTATTTAATGCTTGAGCCTTCAAATTCCAAGCTAGGGTTGAGGAGGCATGTCTATATGTAAGGAGTGTCAACGAACAAGTGGGAGACCCATAGGTGGGACCCCTATGTGGTAGAGCTTGAGTTACATAATCTGATAATTTTCGGTAAAACCAACTAGTTGATTGATGGAAACCTACCAGTAGGTTTTACTCCAGCAAGCAAAATCTATCCGTAGGTTTGTGGTAGGTACTGGTTCAGTAGGTAAAATCTAAAGGTAGGTTTTCACTTATTTTTCTTAATTCTTGGTTCCTTCACCTTCCATGCTATCGTCAAGCCTCCACCACATCTCCATTGACCTTAATCACCATGATAGGGCCTAACATGTACTATTTAAGCTCTTTTACCTGCAAACAAACCGAAACCTCATTAAAAAGCTCAAAACATTGCAATTCCCCTCATTTTCACCGCAAAAGAGAGTATAAAAAGAGTGTAAATGCACACATGATATGTAATATTTTGTGCTAATCACTATTAACAAAAGAGTCTGGGACTTATCAAGGTAAAGATGGTCCAAATTTATTTATAGACCCAACAAATTCTTCTTGCAGATTTAGAAAGCGAGGATCATCCTTAGATATAAAATAAGAATTACATACAGTAAATCAAAAATATATACAAAAAATGAATGTCTTTTCACTTTTTACTTCAAAACACTGTTAGGTTCCCTGACAACGATGCCAAAAACTTGACTTGATCCAAAATTTGTACACCTAAGTGCAGACGTTCAAGTTGTAGTTACAATTTGGTTAAATACGAAGTTGAATCCATAGGGAACTATTGTTGCTGTTTTGAAGTAAATAGTGACAGAGACCAAAGTAACTGAAACCCTTGAGATTTGAAGTTATGATGTTTATGGAATTTTCTAGACAATATAATATTCTCTTAAATGAAAAAGTCACCCTTTAGCTAGTGGATCTGGACATGTTGTCAATCATCTTATTGTTATATTTGTGCTTGATAGCTCAATTAACCCCTATGTCAATAGCATGACTCCGATGTCTTTATAGAGCTTTACAAGAATTGTCAGTGCCGAGACTTAACCCGTCCACAAACAAGCAAGGAATTCTACAAGTCATCCAACTACTGTGATATTATTCCATTCTTAGTTGAAGCACAATAATAGTGAATATTGAAATGTTGTCATGATGATCTAGCTTGAGTACTTGCAAAGAACAATTGAATCCACCTGTGTCAGGAGTTAAATTTTTTTAGAAAGGACTAATGATTGTACAAAGTACCTTAGTTTTACAAGATTCATTAAATCCTTCAATAAGCAATCAAAATATAAAGCATTAAGCATAATGAAATGCAAAAAATATAATTTTTGAAAGATTTATACATGTCCATCACCTCTTACTAAAGAGTGGATGAGAAACTACTTACTCTTCATGGCTTTGGAAAAGTTAGAAAAGTAAGTGATCCCCATGTCTACAAGTAGAGGAGTTACAAGATAAAATAAACTACATAATAAGCCTATCTTCGATGAAAAATGAGTGAATCACTACCCACCCTTCAAGGCTATAAGAGAGCTAGAAAGGTGAGAAAGTTTCACTCCTCTAAGTGAAGGAAGAAGCTATTACAATGGTAGTAGTAAAACTCGGGTAAATTTAAAATTTTTCTGAAAAAGGCAAAATGATCATTTGCCACTATAATGAAAAATTAAAATATGTATTCTCTATAGCTTGTATGGTGCAACAGACTTCGATGTTAGGTTCGTATCACGAAATCGAGTTGTCCAGTAAATTTTCATCGAATTCTGAGATAGTTAGATTTTGCGCGTTTTACGAGACGATTGTGTTGAATGACGTTATAAAGTTCCCCAAAAATAGAAATTATAAAATTTCCTTATAATTGAATTAAAGTTTAAATAAAATTAATTTGGACTTAAACCGGAAAGAAATAAATCGTTTCGGGGCAAAAAAGACCTGAATAAATGAGGGGTGTGTGGCACGATCAGAGCTAAGCCTCGAAAATTATAAATAGGGACTAAAATCAGATATTTGACACAAATATCTACTGATATTTAGCTGGTCTTCAAAGTTGGAGAGAAAGGGGAGAAAAGAGAGAAAATCAAATTTCTTCATTCGATTCACAGAGTTTCGTCGGTCGAAATCGGTCAAGCTAAGACTTAATGTCAATCACATCGACGAGGGCTACACAACCACACCAAGAACGAGGGATTTCATCAAAGATCCAAAGAGGATATTTGGGAAAATCAAGAGTTTTGGGCTTGGTTGGTGTTCTTGAAGGCTCTACACTTTGATTCATGCTTCAAGAGTTAGGGTTCCCTCCTACTCCAGTTCATTTCATACCTATGGTGTCCATAGGGGATGCCTATAACTTGTCTATAGTTATGGTAATGGGGAGGTAGGTATATAAATGACTTAAATCATTTTCTATCTTGAATTTGAGGTGTAGAGATTACTTATGTAATTTCTTGGCATTTGGTGTTACATGGGCATGCTATGTGTTATGTGGTACCTTGGTGAATGAAACATGTTAGGTACATAGCTTATGTAAAGACATGTTTGTGAGATTGATGTTGATATATGCATAGTGATATATTGACGGTGTGATAAATTTTGGTGTTATATGTATATGATACAACTTGTCATAGGATATGATGTTATCCGGTCGAATTGCTCATTCTGCATTCATTGCATTGAACATGAGGTTGCATCCCGTTTAAGAGCACTAAGCATGAGTGTGGGTGTGTGTGTATGCATGGTTGATCAACACCATATTTTGTGATCGATATGTGGTCTCAGGAAAGTTGGATTAAAGATCCCCTTTGAGCCACATAGTTGCATGGGTATGAGTGTGTGTGATTGCATGTTTTTAAATCATGCACCATCCTTGGGGGGTGGTAAGTGGGCTCGGTATTGTTGGATCAAGGTTCAATAGAGTCTCACGATTGCATGAAAGGAAAAACTTGTATCGGGTATAGTAAGAAGGGCTAAAAGATCTCTCGGCTGCAAGACCCGGTTATTGGTTTATTCACTTCCGTCGGTTTCAAATCCAAAAAAGTGAATTAGGCGTACAGAGCCAGAGGTGCAATTCCAAAACCCGTTGCCCAACCAAGACACAAGATTTTGTTAAAGATTTTGATTTATAAACATACTCTTGGATGTGCAGCATCCAACAATGCTTGATTTTATAACTCAAGACTTTTATTTCAAACATGCATAGGATGTACTTCATCAATGATGAATGTTTTACACATACGTATTGTATTGTGTTGTGGGAGCCAGTGAGGGCTCGGGTTAAAGTGCATGAGTGAGTGTCATCTCATATCATGGCATGACATGGTATAATTTTAACCTTGAATAATATATTCTTGTTTGAAATGGATAAATGTTGTAGATTGTTGCATGTGTACATTCTATATGCATCTAGGTGGAGAGTAGCCTCTGTAGAGGATACTCTATTGAGTGTGGCTCACCTATGCGGGAAATATTTCAGCTGTGAGATATACGCCGGTGGAGGGCTCCCATTCGGGGATTCAAGGATGAAGAGAGGCCAACTTGTGGCCTTTGACCTTGGTTTTTGTAAAACTTTTGCTAAAAAATAGTTTTTAACATGTAAATCTATGGAAATGATTGTAATTTAACTTGTATTAATCATGTTCTATGTACAATTACATGATGTATAACTTTGGAAATGAAAAACAGGCCAAACAGGCAAATCTGGACAAACCGTACCGGTACCTGTACCAGTACGGTGTTGTCTAGTAAGGTACGCATACTGATATTCGTGGAAGCTAGAAACAAGATGCAAGTGAAGATCCAAGCATAAACTGTGACAAGTCTATGAGATATCAAAGAATCACAACCATGTTCACACTCAACCCAGCCAAGCCGAACCATGGTAAACCGAGGGGAGGAAAGAATACGAGTTGAAATGGCATACCCAATAGGAGGTCTCTCTTGGATTAGCCAACTTAAAATCTTAGCTACTCATGCTTAAAGGAAAGATAATAATGTAATGGAAATACATTATATAGCAACAAATATTTTAGCTAAGTTAATGCAAAAAAACATAAACTAAAAGAGAATCATTGATTACCAATTTTAAAACTAAGAAATGAAGAACTTGAATGCATTAATGGTGAAAGCTTAAATGAGAGACTAAACGTCAAAGCAACTTGAAATAAATGGCATTAAAGACTTCAAAGAACGCTTATAAGGTTCTTAGAATGGATTACAATGCAATGTAATGAAAAAAATGCAAAAATATTAACTTCTCTCTCTAGCACTATTCATCTTCTTCCGTTAACTCTCTCTCTCTATATTACAATCTATCTGCCTTCCCTCTGTAAATTGGTTTCCCTCTCCATCCAAAAACTTCCATGGAGTGATGTTATAGCCCTTTGATGTGATCTCCATGCCTAGGGGCTAAAAAGGGATGGGCTAGATAGGGTTGGTGCAAGCCTTTTCTCCACACCCATCACCTTCTCTCTACTTTTTCCTCATTAATGATCAAGTATCCAAAAGTCTAAGAAGAGATGCAAGAGAGATGTCCATGTCGTTAGGAGTGACAGGGGCAAGTAAGAAGTTGTCTGGTGGGACCCCTAAGATTACAGAGCTTGAGATTCAGATTTTGGTGTAATTCAGTAAAACCTACCGGTAGATCGCGAAAAAACTACTGGTAGGTTTTACTCCAGTATGCACAATCTATCGATATTTCTTTGGTAGGTGCAGGATAGTAGCCAAAATCTATCGGTATTTCTTTGGTAGATGCAGGACAGTGGCCAAAACCTACCGGTAGGTTTTTCCTAGTGTTGCTAATTTCTTGGCACCTCCACCTCCTGAGCTATAGTTAGGCCTTCTCATCATCTCCATTCATCTTAAACACCATGAGAGGGCTCACCAAGCATCATTTAAGCCCTTTTATCAGCAATCATGCTGAAACTTTGTTAATAGCTCAAACCTTGCCATTCCATTCATTTTAACTTCAAAAGTAAGTGTAAAAAGGGATGTAATGGTGTATAAAATATGCAATAATTTGTGCTAATCAGTCACTCGCGTTGCACATGAGCTCAAATGAGAGTTCCCATTTGGGTGGTCGCATGATTGGAGGTGAAGTGAGCATGCTTTTGAGTTTTTTAAAAGAAGCCTCACAATCATCTGACCACACAAAAGGAACATCATTTGCAAGCAAATTGGTCAAGGGCCTTGCCAATGCACAAAAATCTTTTATAAATCTACGATAGAAGTCGGCATGGCCAAGAAATGACCTAATATCCTTGATGACTTTTGGAGTGGAGAGGTTGTAAATTGCTTCCACCTTGAATTTGTCTACTTCAATCCCTTTTTTCGATACGATGTGCCTGAGCACAATCCATTGTGTCACCATGAAGTGGCACTTCTCCCAATTGAGCACCAAATTATTTTCCTTGAATTTCCTCACATCTTTCAAGCACACACCCCCAAATTCTCCAAGCACCCCTCAAATAAGTCCCCAAACATGAAAAAATCAACCATGAACACCTCCACAATTTTCTCTACCAAGTCGCTAAAGATTCTCATCATGCATCTCTGAAAAGTTCCCAGGGCATTACACAATCTGAATGGCATTCGACAATAAGCAAATTTGCCGAAAGGGAACGTGAAAGTTGTCTTCTCTTGGTCCTCCAAAGCAATCTCGATTTGGATGTAACCGGAGTAGCCATCCAAGAAGCAATAAACGAGGTGCCCGACTACTCTCTCTAACACATGGTCAAGGAAAGGAAAAAGGAAATGATATTTTCTTGTGCATGAGTTGAGTTTCTAATAGTCGATACAAACTCTCCAACCGGTGACCACCCTTGTCGGAATCAAGTCACTCTCTTCATTTGCAACCACGATGACCGCTGACTTATTTGGCACTACTTGAGTGGGATTAACCCATTTACTATCGTAGATTGGAAAAATAATGCCCGCATCAAATAGTTTTAGCACTTCATCCCTCCCCACATTCTTCATGATAGGATTTAGCCTTCTTTGTGCTTGTTGGGACAGTTTGGCATCTTCGTCCATGTAGATTCAGTGTAGACAAATAAGGGGACTAATCCCTTTGACATCGGCAATTGTCCAACTAATTGCTCCCTTATGCCTTCTCAACACATCCAACAATTTTTCTTCTTGCCTTGACTCCAAGGAAAAACTTATCACGACCGAGAATGTCTTGTGTTCCCCTAGAAATGCATACTTGAGTGTAGAAGGCAGTGGCTTCAACTCCAAGTTTGGTGTTTATACGATTGATGGAAAAAAATTATTCTCTTATTGTGGAAGTTTCTCAAATATCGGGGCCCAATTTCAAGCCCCTTGCATAGTTTTCGGCTTTTCTTCCTTACCAAACACTTCCTTCCCCAAATTTGAATGGTAAAGTAGTTCCACATGGTCCTCCACCAAAGTGTCAATCCAGTTGACCTCATGCAATTCTTCATCATCTCCCGGTTGCTTGCACAAGTTGAATATGTTGAGGTCCATTGTCATGTTCTTAAAAATAATCATCATTAGTCCATTGTTGCAATTGATCACCACATTAGATGTAGCAAGGAAAGGCCTACCTAGATTTAGGCATTCTTGGTGGTCCCACCTAAGATTCTCCCACACTTTCCTTGACAATTCTACATATATACATGCCTACCTACACCCTAAAGTAAGATGTAGAAGATGGAGGATGGGAAAGGAGGAGAGCGAAGGAAGAAGGCATGGTGGGTGCAGGATAGGCTTGTCCTATCCTGTCCAAGCCATCAAATCTCTTCCCATTGATGGGAAGCCTACACACACAGGCTATGGGAGCCTCATGGACAAAAATGCAAGAGCTCTCTACCATTTATTTTAGCTTCACACAAGTTTTTGAAAAAAAAAAGGAGGCTACCTAAGCTTAGAAGTAGTTTAGAGAGAGAAGTTTTCAATGAAGAAGATGAAATTCTAGAGAGAGAAATTTAGATTTTTACATTTTCTTTTCCAGTTTAGTTGCAGTAAGCTTTAAATCTCTTCTAATATTTACTTATTGCACTTTAACCTCCTTCATTTCAAGTGTATTCAAGTTTAACTACATTTTCTAGCATTTCAAGTTTTACATTTGAGTATTTGCCTTCAATATTTGTAATTTGACTAGGAATGCCATTTCTCTTGTAGGTTAACCCTTTTCTAGCATTAATACAAGTTCTAAGCTTCATTTCATCTTTATTTTCAGTCCATTGCATCTACATGGCTCTTTATATTATGAATGTTTTTACTTTAATCATGAGTAGCTAAGCTTTTTGTTTGGTAATCCAAGGGGAACTTCCTCTTGGGTATGCTAAATCAACTCTTCTCCATTAAACCTCGTAGTGAAAAGTGCTTGGTTTGACTAGGTTTAGTGTGAACATGGTTGTGAGCTCTTGATACACCTTAGACTTGTCACGGGGTATGCTTGAGACTACACTCCACATTAGTCTCTCACTTCCTACGAATTAATCAAGCACCTAGGCACCATTTATTGAATGAATTAAGTTGATTTGGTTTTCCCATTGGAATGATGTCTTCAAATTAGCCAACCTTGTTTTCATTACTTTTTCTATCAAAATCTTCACTCACCAAAAAACACAAACTCACAAGATTTTACACTTTCATTTTTCACAAAATCGCCTTCACCACAATTTGACCAACCTTCTCTGACAAGACGACCTTGGAATACCCATTTCAAGTAAAACACGACAATCAAAAGTCTCTCTACGCTTGGGGAGCACTTTTGCACACACACATTTTTACCACACACATTTTCCCTATTTCTAGCATCGAATCCGAGTGAGAGTGACACTCACCTACACACATAAGCCATATATACAATCGAGGGTTCGTGTTCAGAGATTAGGGTGAACGCCATCAAACATTTTTTGTGCCGTTACCGAGGAAGGTTAAGTGTCTAGTTTCGAAGGTGTTTAGGGACGACATAGGTAAGTCTCGCGATTTTCATTATGGGCCAAGGTATGTCATCTCAATTGTAAATAGTTTGTTGTAGTTTGTGTTTTATGCAATGCTTTGTAATTTTTATGATAATGTGTTAAATGCCCCAAATTTTGAAAATGTATGTGAGCTTTTTCTGAGTATAAGCACATCACTAGTGAGTGCCCATTAAATTATATGGTTCAAGATTTTGCATATGAAGGATCAATTTCAATATTGACACCCAAAATTTTTTACCCCGACCATTATGTTGCAACGAGTTATCCAAGTTATGGTTGGGAGAATGAACCTTGTAATTTTTCATCTGATCTTACACCACTAAATAAATTTTGCCACTATCCAACATATGAGGACTTAACCGAACAAGAATTAAAAAATACTCTTATTTCCATTGCATGATTCCTTTTTGTACATAATTGTTGGGGGGTGAGGTGCACCATTTATATGTTCCACCACTTTTTGTACATAATTGTTGAAAATATTAAAAATTTGAAATTTTTGGACATTCTTTGTCGAAAATATCTAGTATTGAAGTATATTTTGCTATCCTAATTGTTATGGGAGTTATGATTGCTTGATCTTCATTTTAAGTTTTTGAACACATGAGTACACCATATAAGTTTATCATATACTTGAGTATCACATAGGTGTTTTCTTGAGAACTCAACCATAGTGCACCTTCAATGTTTTATTTCAACAATTTACTGATTGGATCCACATTTTAGAGCTTGACATACATAGTGGAGATGAAATAAGTACTCGTGTGAGCTTTAGTGCCAATCCTTGTTGGAGAAAACTTACATTTACTCAAAAGAATAAATTTTTAAATTCAAAATCTGTTCAATAATCTCATTATGCTTGCTTCGGTTAGAGTGCATGTGGATAGTTGATTAACTTTGCATTGAAATGTCAACATGCCTTCCTTTGCTTATTTAGAAATGATCTTAGGTAATATTTGAAATGCTTTGAGCCTTAGCCTTTTTCTTGTAAAAATTATATCCCTAGTGTCGTGATTGAGCCTAAATAAACAATTCGTTTCCATGCCACACAATTAACTAAGCTAGTGCAAAGTGATAAAAATTTATCACACCTTGGTTGTTCCGAGAATTGACTATGATTAATCATAAAAGGGAAGAAAATGTGGAGAGGGAACCTAAAGAGGGATAAATGATCGTTGAATTCAAAATGTTGATTGGAAAAGAAAAAAATCCAAGAAAAGGAGAAAAAAGGGTAAAAGAATAAAAAGAAAAAGAAAAAGAAACGGAAAATGTTAAGGAAAAGGAAAAGGAGGGCAAAAGAAACAAACAGTGAGACAAAGGTGATAAACTGAAAATTTTACGAGAAGGAGAAATAGTTGACAATAAAGGTCATGCCTCAGAATAACACTCTTTTTTGTCCTCTGTCCTTAGTTTCATTTGCCTCAATATCACCCGAAGGCCCCATTATAACACTTGAAAGTCCTAAATGATCTAGAGAAAGCATGGGAAAGGCACACTTTTAAAAAGAAAAGTTAAGTTTGCTATCTAGTGCCCTAACATTTCTTTCATGAGATTATGCCAAGGTTGTTTCATTTGTATACATGTGCTTCATTTTTTGATTATATGTGAGCCTACTTCAGTTTGTGCATAAGATTCTATCTCTTATATATACATAGAGAGCATAATAGGATAATCATATTGTTATTCATTTTTTACAGAAACCCTTTGGTGAGTTTTGCATCAAAGCTGAATTTGGATATCTAAGTGAATGTGAATTCTGTTGAGTAAATGTGTAAATTACATACTGATTTCACACACACATGAGTTTTGAAAGGAAATGTGTAGGTGGATACTCTAGAATAGCATTTTAAGGCTATGATGTGATTCATGTGTGATTAGTTCAGGTGCTTTGGACAAATGCTATTTTTGACATCCTAGTGCTAGTTAGGATATGGGCATATGTTTTAAATGTTGGATATGAGAGAAAGAAGTTTATAGGTACCTTCACGAGACAAAACTCGTCCACTAGGGATCACCTAAGGTTTAAAGGCTTGTTGCATATGTTAAATGAAATAGCGGAATTAGTATAGGTTTATTTTTGTTTACCTAATTTTTACATTTATTTTGCAAGGGATTAGCAAATCTTAAGTCGGAGGGTTTGATGAGCGCGTAATATTGCATATTTAACGGTCTCATTACATGCATATTAACTCAACTTTGCATTTAATTAGTTAGAGTTCGTCGAAGTTGTTGATAATGTGGATATTTTGATGTTGCAGGTAATAATAGAGTAATTGATGGCTTTTGGAACCCTAAAAATATGTGTGGGTTATTGATGAATAGATGGACACATTACATGAGGATTTGGAGGCTTAAAAGTGAAAAAAATCAAGGAGGTATCGGTGTTTGGTAACATAGGTACCGGCACCCACACCATTTTCATAGTAGTACCACTATATTCCCTAATTTTCACCATGATCCACTTCAATTTTGAAAAGGACAAAACATGAAAGTTGTAGATCCGGATGTTTTTTGTATTGTGTCAAAATTTCAACTCAATCAGACAGTCGGATCAAAAGTTATGACAAATTTACGAAAACTAGTTTTAAGCTAGCATCCCATTTAAAACCTTCAGGAAGGTTGTGCACATTGGACAACTTCTACCTCTAAAACCTTACCGAAGTTTTTTCTTCAACCTTCCGAAAGATTTGGCCCGGAAATGCTAGACTTATGTAACTCAATCTACACTTGCTTAGAGGTCCCATATGATTCTCCAAGACTTCCCCTGAGATATTCTACATAAATACATGCCTACCTACACCCTAAAGTCAGCTTTGGAAGATAGAGGATGGGAAAGTAGGAGAGAAAAGGAAAGAGGCATGGTGGGTGCAGGCTAGACTTGTCCTAGCCTATCCAAGCCATCAAATATCTTCTCATTGATGGGAAGTCTGTACACACAGGTTATGGGAGCCTCGTGGAGGAAAATGAAAGAGTGCTACACCTTTTATTTTAGCTTCAAACAAGCTTTTGAAAAAAAGGAGGCTACCTAAGCTTAGGAGTAGTTTAGAGAGAGAAGTTCCTAATGAAGAAGATAAGTTCTAGAGAGAGAAATTTAGATTTTTGCATTTTCTTCTCCATTTCAATTGTAGTAAGCTTTAAATCACTTATAATATTTACTTCTTGCACTTTAATCTCCTTTATTTCAAGTGTATTCAAATTTAACTATATTTTCTAGAATTTCAAGTTTTACATTTGGGAATTTGCCTGCAATATTTATATTTTGACTATGAATGTCATTTCTCTTGTAGTTTAACTCTTTCCAAGCATTAATACAAGTTCTAAGCTTCATTTGATCTCTATTTTCAGTCCATTTCATCTACATGTCTCTTTACATTGTGAATGCTTTTACTTTAAACATGAGTAGCTTTACTTTTTGTTGGCTAATCCAACGAGAACTTTCTCTTAGGTATGCTAAATCAACTCTTCTCCATTCTACCTTGTAGTGTAAAGTGTTTGGCTTGACTAAGTTGAGTGCGAACGTGGTTGTGAGTTCTTGATACATAGTAGATTTGTCACGGTGTATGCTTGAGCCTGCAGTCTACATTAGTTCCTCACTTCTTACAAATCAATCAAGCACCTGGGCACCATTGGTTGAATGAATTGATTGATTTGGTATTTCCATTGGAATGAACTCTTTGGATTAGCCAACCTTGTTTTCATTACATTCTCTATCAAAATCTTCACTCACTAAAAACACAAACTCACAAGATTTTACACTTTTCATTTTTCACAAAAATCACCTTCACCACAATTTGACCAACCTTCCCTGAGGAGATGACCTAGGAATACCCATTCCAAGTAAAACACGACAATCGAAAGTCTCTCTACACCTGGTAGCACTTTTGCACACACACACACATTTTCATCTGCACGCACGTTTTCTCCATTTCTAGCATCGAACCCAAGTGAGATTGACACTCACCTACACATGTAAGCCATATATACATTCAAGGGTTCATGTTTAGAGATTAGGGTGAACTCCATCAAGCAGCATCAAGGAGTGGAATGCTTATCTTCACCTGTTTAAACATTTCAATGATATCCAAATAGTTAGCAATGTTAGCCGATAGCTTCAAACTTTGGGGATAATGGGCAAGAATAGGACACTCATGCACATTCAAATCAACATTTTTTTCCTTTTCATATGTCTTCCCCCCCTTCGAAGTTGCTTGTAGTCTCTTTTCCTTTAGCCAATGTGGCTTTTGGTGAGACTTTTGCCAAAAAAGTTTTGTCAATTTGTTTGCCATTCCTTAGGGTGGTGACCACCTTGAGTTACTCACAACTCTCCTTGGTGGGCTCGAACAACTCAATCACGTGTTGACACCAAGGGTTTTCTTAAGGTTGAGCGGGAAATTTTTCTTTCTTTTGTGGGGACAACCCTATGGCATTGATCAACTTTTTGATTTGAGTCTGAATATCATTGAAAGCGGTAGCAGTTTGGTTGTTGATTGTAGTTTGGCTTTGAATGAATTGGTTCACGACATACTCCAAGTTTCTTTTTTGAGGAGGTTGGTAGAGGGTGGGTTGGATGTTCCTTTTTGACCAAACCTTATTTGAGGTGGTGGGTTTTGGGAAAAACCTTTTTGATTGGACCATGGGGATTGGAAGCTTGATGAGGGACTGTGACCATAGTAGGTGATTAGCGCAAAATATTCCACATCATTTTCATATTTGCACCCTTTTTAGACTTTTTTGTAGTGAATATGGGAGGAATTGGAATATTTCTACATTTAATGAGGTTTCGGTATGTTTTAGGCAAAAAGTTGAAAAGGGCATGAGTTAAGCCCCCATCGCAGTGCTTAAAGTCAACGGAGATATGATTGGTTGAAAACGTTGTTGTTCCTAAGCTCCTAATGAACCCTCAAATATGTATATGGCTTATGTGTGTGGTGAGTGTCACTCTCACTCGGATTCATGCAAGAGAAAGGGCAACGGAATGGTGGCATGAAACGGAATGAACGAAATGTGTGAAATGTGAAATGTGAAATGTGGTGAACAAAAGTGCTCCCCAATCGCAAGGAGTCTCTTGTATGTCAGTGTTTTACTTGGAAGAGTATTCCAAGGTCGTCTCCTCAGGGAAGGAAAGTTCAAGTGTGTGAAGGCGATTTTTTCAAAAAAGAGAAAGTGTAAAATCTTTTGTTTGTGTTTTGGAGAGTTATGTTCTTAATGAAAATGCAATAAAATAAATGTTGGCTAATCCAAAGAGGCGATTCCAACGGGAATCCCCACTCAACTCGAAACCTTCCTCTGAGGGTTTATAGATGAACGATTGATTCGTGGGAAGCTAGAGATGAGATTGTGAGGACCCAAGCATAAACCGTGACTAGGCCTACGGAATATCAAAGACTCACCACCACATCCACTCTCAACCAAGTCAAATCGAACCATCGTACACCGAGAGAGGAAAGAAAATGAGTTAAAATTGAAATCCCAAGATAAGTTGAAATTGAAATGAGAGAGGAACCTTGGATTACCCAACTTAAAATCTAGCTACTCATGACAAAATGAAAGACAAGCATAATGTAAATGGACATAATGAAGAAATGAAGCATGGAACTTAACTAAATGCAAGAAATCATAAACTAAGAAGAAAACTATTCAATACCCATTTTAAGCTTGAAATGAAGATCTTAAATGCAACAATGGTGAAAGTTAGAGTAAATGATTAAACTTGAAATGAACCTGTACTAAATAACATTAAATATGTTAAACAAAGCTTAGAATAGCCTTACAAGAGATTACAAGACAAATGGAATGAAGAAAATGCAAAAATATTAACTTCTTGTACTATTCATCTTCTTCTACATTGAGCAAAAACTAAGCTTAGGTAGTCACACTTGAAATGGTTGTGTAATGCTGAATATAATGTTGGAGAACCTTCAACTTTCGTGCATGATGGTCCCCCCAAGGTATGTGCAGGCCTCCCATCAATGGGAGGTGAGATGATGGCCCTTGACAGGCTAAGGAAGAGCTAGCCTGTAACTCACATGGCAGCCCACTTCTCTCCAATCCTCCATAAATGCCAAGCCTCAAAAGTCTTCCAACATGGTATAAGAGGCATGTAGATGTGTAAGAAAATATTGGGGGCAAGTGGGAGAATCATTGGTGGGACTCCCAAGTAGGTGGGAAGTGATTTGGAGGCATCTGGCATGTTCAGGGGAGTGTAGCGGTACTGTGTACCGGTACTCTAAGCCTTCTGGAGTTCGGGGTACCGGTACTGTACCGTACCGGTACTGTACCGTACCGGTACACTGCTTCTAATCTGGACCACTTTTTGTATAATCCGAATAACTTTTGATCCAACCATTGGATTGAGCTGAAATTTGGAAAACGTGCATAAGACATCCAGATCTACAACTTTCATGTTTTGCACTTTTTCGGATTCAAAGTGGATCATGGTCAAAATGGAGGAAAACCGAAGCTCTTCTTCCAAATGATGTGGCAGCTGGTGCCTTTGTTCCCAAGCACCAATACCTCCTTTATTTCTTCACTTTTAAGCCTCCAAGTCTTCATGTATTATGTACATGCCTTCACCACACATCCATCATAGTTGCAAGGTCCTAAAATCAATTATTTAAGCTATAAAAATATGCAACATCGAAATTTCAACATTATTCATAAAATTGGCTAACTCTAAGTACCTAGATGCAAAAATTGAGTTAAAATGCATGTAATGAGGCCTTCAAATATGCAATAGTTTGTGCTCATCAAGATGAAGGAGAGGCTTGACGATAGCATGGAAGGTGAAAAGACCAAGATTTGGGCAAAATAAGTAAAAACCTACCAATAGGTTTGGTTAAAAAACGTAAGATTCTACAACTCGAACTCTGCAACTTTGGAGGTCCCACCATTGATTATCCCACTTGTCCATTGACATCCCTTACACACAGACATGCCTCCCCAACCCTTGGCTTGGACTTTGAAGGCCCAAGTATTAAAGAAGAGGAGAGAGAAGAGGGAAGCCTATGAGTCACTGGGTAGGCTGTCCTAGCCTCCCTAAAGCCATCACTTTAGCCTCCTATGGATTAGAGGTCTGTCACACACCTAGGGGGACCTCCATGGATGAAATTGAGGCATTCATTCAGCATTATTGAGCTTGTAAAGCATTGTACAGAGAGAAGCTCAAGGAAGAAGAGATAGTTTTAGAGAGAAAAAACTTAGATTTTTATATTTCTTCCATCCATTTTACTTGTAATCTTCTGTAAGACTTTTGTAAGCATCATTTATTACCTTTAATGTCATTTATTACAAGTTCATTTCAAGTTTATTTACACATTTTAGATTCTACCGTTGTTGTATTGAGTTTTCTTCATTTTAAGCTTTTAAAATGGGTTACTTTATAGTTAACTTTTCTTGCATTAATTTAAGTTCTAATCTTCATTTGTTCACAATGTCTCTTTATTTAATGAATATTCTGGCATTAAATATGAGTAGCTAAGCTTTAAATTTGGTAATCCAAGGGAGAAATCCTATTGGGTATGCTAAATCAACTTTTTTCCATTCCTCCTCGTAGTGTATGATGGTTTGGTTTGACTAGGTTGAGTGTGGATGTGGTTGTGAGTTCTTGATACACTGTAGACTTGTCACATGGTATGCTTGAATCCTCACCTCCATTTTACTCCCGCGCACCTTATTTGACACTGGATCGGTAAACCTATTAGATTAGAGAGAGGGAGAAATTATTTCTAAAGGGCTTCAATCCAATTATTTTATAAAGTAGGGCTCTCTTACACAATCATTTATGTACTCAGATATGCTGCTACTAGTAGAGGAATGACTCTAGTTATGCCTTTATTTAGGAATGCATGGGATAAGGGCCCAGGAATAGACACTCGAAAGGCCATCAATCAAAGAAAAGAAAGAGTCTCTTCCCCTGGAAACTCTCCTCTGGGGTAGCAGCTCCTCAGTCTTGAACTCATAATGAAACCAAAAGAGGTGTTAAGCCACTAGGATAATGTATTACCAACAAGTGTCGGTCTTATTCTGAAGAAAAATCATCAAACTCACTAGCGGCAACGCCTTGATTGGCGGGTGGAAAAAGAGGCACCTTACTCCAACTTCAGAGAGTATAAATTTGAGAATCATAAGCCTAAAATCCCGACCTCAGGTTGCTGCTATTGTGATGAGCACATACTATTGCATATTTAACAGCCTCATTACATACATTTTAACTCAACTTTTGAATATAAGTACTTAGAGTTGACCGAAATTATGAATAATTTTGAATTTTCGATGTTATGGGTAATTATTGTTTAAATGATGGATTTTAGGACCTTGCAACTAAGTGTGGATGTGTGGTGAGGTCATGGACACATTACATGAAGATTTGGAGGCTTAAAAGTGAAGAAATCAAGGACGTATTGGTGCTTTGGAACAAAGGCACCAACACCCACACCATCTGATTGCAGAGCCTCATTTTTCCTCCATTTCGACCATGATTCACTTCAAATCTAAAAAAGTGCAAAACATGAAAATTGTATGTCTGGATGTTTTCTATATTGTGTCAAAATTTTAGCTCAATCCGATAGTTGGATCAAAAGTTATGGTCATTTTACACAAAATGGTTTGGCGCACAAAAATGTACTGGTACGTAGTACCAGTACTCCGAACTCCAGCAGTTAAGTTGTACCGGTATGCTCTGGTGAGTTCCCAAAATGCATGTATTTATCCTCTACTTTCTTGGGGGTGCTACCAATGCTTTTCCCACTTGTTCCTTGACATTTCTTACACAAGAACATGCCTCCTACACCCTACTTGAAGACTTTGAAGACAATGACATCAATGTGGATGGGAGAGATGGGTGGCAGCCATGTGGGTTGCAGGCTAGCCTTATCCTAGCCCTAGGCTTATGCGTCCCTAACCCTAGGCTTGGACTTTGAAGGCTTACACATTAATGAGGAGGAGAAAGAAGAGGGTAGCCTATGAGTCACTGGGTAGGCTATCCTAGCTTGTCCAAAGCCATCATCTCAGCCTCCTATGGATGGGAGGTTTGCCACACACCTAGGGGGACCTCCATGCATGAAATTGAGGCATTCATTCAGCATTATTGAGGTTATAGAGCATTGTAGAGAGAGAAGCTCAAGGAAGAAGAGAGAGTTTTAGAGAGAGAAAACTTAGATTTTTGCATTTCTTCCATCCATTTAACTTGTAATCTTCTGTAAGACTTTTGTAAACTTCATTTATTACCTTTAATGTCATTTATTACAAGTGCATTACAAATTTAGTTACACATTTTAGATTCTACCATTGTTTTATTGAGTTTTCTTCATTTTAAGCTTTTAAAATGGGTATTCCATGCACTACTTCATATAACTTTCTTGCATTAATTTAAGTTCCAATCTTCATTTCTTCACAATGTTTCTTTATTTAATGAATGTTCTTGGATTAAATATGAGTAGCTAAGCTTTAAGTTGGCTAATACAAGGGAGAACTCCTATTGGTTATGCTAAATCAACTCTTTTTCATTCGTCCTCATAGACTTGTCACAAAGTATGCTTGAATCCTCACCTCCATTTTAGTCTTGTGCTTCCTATGAATCAATTGAACGTTTACCCACCATTGGAAGAATGTATTGAGTTGAGTTGGGATTCCCATTGGAATGACCTCTTTGGATTAGCCAATACTTGTTTGTATTTCATTTTCATCAAGAACACAATCACCAAAACTCAAACTCAAAAATTTTTACACTTTTCCTTTTCCACCAAAAATCATCTTTGAAACGAATCACATTCCTTCCCTTAGGAGACGATCTTGGAATACTAATTTCAAGTAAAACACGACACTCGAAAGTCTCTCTGCACTTGGTGAGCACTTTTGTTCCTACACACACACGCACATTTCATTCTCACACACAATTATCCCATTTCTTGCACATTTCATTCTCACACTCACCTATCTGTATAAGCCATACACACATTACCAAAATCATGGTCGAAGATTAGGGTTGACAGAATAAGTCAAGCAATAGAATTTATTTTGCTTGGGTGGAATGGGAGGTGACATCAAACTAGACCCATGAGGAGTAGGGTTGTCATTCTTCCAACAAAACTTCAGGTGATTGCTCTAAACCGGATTATATGTATTGGATTGTGGAGAGAATGGTTACCTACTTTGGTTAAAAGGCATTCACTTGCTCATGATAAACCTCTTTGAGTGCCATAATGTTTGGGTACTCCATGATAGAATGCTCAACATTTTCACATATAGAGCAACACTCCTCGGCCTTAGCTATAATAGACACTTCATGCCTCCTATTTACCTATAGACTCTCCACCTTTCAGGACAACTTTGAGATTTTGGCAAGCAAGTCCTCTTGGTCTCGCAAATTATACATCCTTCCCCCACTTTGTTGACTCCCCGGAGAGGACCTTGACACATCATTTGGATCTGTGATATCCCATGATTGAGCATTTTGTGCCAATGTATTGAAGTATTCAAGGGCCTTATCTGGATCTTTGTTTAGAAACTCTCCATTACACATCATGTCTATGAATTGTCGGTGGGCCTGTGTGATTCCTTCATAGAAGAAACTAACCAATTGCCACAGTTTGAATTCATGATGTGGAATGGATTGTAACAACCCTTTGTATCAATCCCAGCATTGATAAAATTGCTCATTAGATTTCCCCCAAAAAAATTGAATTTTTTCCTTAAGTGCAGTAGTCATGGGCACCGAAAAAAATTTGTTTTGAAATTCGAAAAGCATTCCTGTACTTACATACAAAAACACTATCTATAATTGAAATGAAAAGTATCCCCAAATAGATACAAAGGAGCAACGTACCTTGGCTTATGATGAGAATCACGGGACTTACCTCTGTTGTTCGAAATCACCTTCAATTTCGACGCTAGCCTTCCCTTGCAACGACGCAAAAAATGCTTAGTTTGCATTCCCCCTAATCTCCAAACATGATCCTGGTTGTGTGTGTATGGTTTATATGAGTAAGTGAGTGTCACTCTCCCTCAGATTTGATTCTAGAAATGGACCAAATCGTGTGTGTGTGTGTATGTGTGTGCAAAAGTGCTCCCCAAGCGAAGAGAGACTTACAATATCGTGTTTTACTTGGAATGGATATTCCAAAGTCATCTCCCCAGGGAAGGTAGGTCAAATTGTTGTGAAGGGTGATTTGTAAAGAAATGAAAATGAAAAAATAAGGTTGGCTAATTCAAAGAGATCATTCCAATAGGAATGCCAAATCAACTCATTACATTCTACCAATGGTGTCTCACTGCTTGATTGATTCGTAGGATGTGAGGGACTAAAGTGGAGATATAAGCTCAAGTATACCCTATGACAAGTCTACGATATATCAAGAGCTCACAACCACGTCCACACTCAACCTAGTCAAACCAAACACTTTATACAACGAGGAAGAATGGAGGAGAGTTGTTTTAGCATACCTAAGAGAAAATCTCCCTTTGATTAGCCAACTAAAATCTTAGCTACTCATAATAGATGCCAGAACATACTCAATGTAAAGAGACATGGTGAAAAAATAAAGATTAAAACTTTATTAATGCAAAGAGAAGTTAAAGTACAAAGACAAGTTCTTTTCATACCCAAAAGTAAAGCTCGGAAGGAAAAACCCCAAATGCAAACATGATAAATACAAGAATATGTAGCTAAACTTGAATACACTTGTAATAAAAGAGATTAAAGTGCAAGAAGTAAAGATTATGAGTGATTTAAAGCTTACTACAACTAAAATGGAGAAGGAAATGCAAAAACCTAACTTTCTCTCTCTAGAACTTCATCTTCTTCCTTAAACTTCTCTCTCTAAAAGCTTGTGTGTAGCTGAATAATTATGTAGGAATTTCTTCATTTTTGTCCATGCCCCCCTCCATAGTCTGTGAGAGCTAACTTGCCATCATTGGGAAGAGATTGGACACTTGCACAAGCAAGGACAGGCCATGCCTACAACCCCTCATGCCACTCTCTTTCTCTTTCTTCCTCTTCAATGCTCTTTCTTCCAAAGTCAGATTTTAGGTGTAAGGAAGCATGTTTGTATGTAGAATGTGTTAGGGCATGGTGGGAGAAGTAGAGGTGGGCCCACGAAGCAGTTGGAGTTGAGATTGTAACTTTTTGGAGTTTCTGGGCAAAACCTACTGGTAGAACGATGAGAAAACCTACCGATAGGATTTTTTTCAGTAAGCAAAATCTACCATTAGGTTTTGGTGGGGGCAGCAATAGAAGAATTCCAGTCTACAAAACCTACCGGTAGAATGATAAAAAATCTACCTGTAGGTTTTTGCTGATTTCTACCAGTAGGTTTTAATCATCTTCTACTGAAAGGATTTCTCCTGATTTAGTATTTCCTTGGTCTCTTGATGTTCTGAGCTATCTGTTAAGCCTTCCCTTCTTCTCCATTGTCTTTTAGCACTTCATGAGAAGCTTAATACATGCCATTTGCCTATTCTTAACCTCCAAACACACAAATCTCCATTAAATGTTAGATTAGACGTAATTTCACCCATTTTTTAGCACAAAAGCAAGTATAAATGGATGCAAAGAGATGCATGATATGCAATAATCTATGCTCATCAGAGGTATGCTACACCAATCAAAGAAGGATAGCTTTTTGAACACCTTTGACGTCGTTTCTTAAACCCAATACCATTGGCCACGTTATAACCGTGCTAAAGTCCTTTTTTATTCCATTTTTTATTCCTGAAGTCATGCATTGGTATTATTTCTGCCTATTCATCAAAATAAAGGGAGTGTTGATAATGTTGTTTCATGCAGTGTTAATGTTCTTTCAAGAGATTATGTCAAACTCCTGTTTTGTTCAACTAACCTTTCCTTTGGTATATTACATGTGCTATTACTTTGCCTTGATAGCAATATTCTCTTCACATGTATTTTTTAAGTGATAGCCACTAAAAATTGAGTGTGTTATTTGCTAAGTGATTTCAAGGAAAGGATTGACATCGAGACAACTTCCAGTACATCAAAGTGAAGGGTGGTGATATTTCCTAAGTGATTTATGAAATAAAGGAATCCTTGCACACACACACACATGAGTTTTTCTAAAAATATATGGAGTAGTGATACAACAATTGTGTGTTACTCTTACAGTGATCGGGGAAGAGAAGTATCCTAGCAATAAAGAGGAGTGGTGATTTAATTTTATCTAAAAATATGAATTATGGAATCCTAACCCTTGAAGTTTGTAGGTATCTTTAGGTATCTTCACTAGAAACCTTCACAAGATAAAACTCATCCACTAGGGATCACCTAGGAGTTTAACGGCTTGTTGCATATGCAAAATGCAATCGTGGAATGTACGAAAGTGATTTTGTTATGTTTATTAATTTTTATTAATAGGGACTAGTAATGTTTGGTTAGGGGGTGTTATTAACCCTAAATAATGCGTGAATGAATTTGGTTTTAAAGTTCATTGTGTGCATAAATTAGGTTAAAACAATCAAGTTATAGAGTATTACGGTTAATGCGTAGATTTGACATTTTTTAGGGTTTCAAGTAGAAATACAAAAATACAGAAGCATCAAAGTGTAAAAGCTAAATGAGGAAGGGGAGGAAAGTATAAATAACAAGTCAACGAGAAGGCTTCCAAAGAAAAAAATCTAGAGGAATGCCATCGTTCGGACTGTGGTGGTGGCGTCTGAACGGTCCTTAAACCTCCTTAACTCTTTCTCCTCTCCTATTGGTCCAATTAAGCAACATTGACCTCTTATTGGCCAGCATGGGTGTCTGCCACCTCAAATCCCTTTACCGATGCCTATAAATAGCCCCTCCCAACTTATTTTTCCAAGGAATCCAAGAGAGTTCAATTCAGCGCTAGAGGGAAAGAAATAGAGAAAGAAAGGAAGAGTGAAACTCTACTAGAATCACTTCCCAACCATAATTTTCTCTACTTCTAAATTTTTGTTTATCCTTTCTACCTAGAGGGTTGAACCTATCCCACTTTTATGCCCTAGCTTGAAATAAGAATGATAGTGCTTTAGCTATTCCTTGTTGAAGGACGTGTTGTATTTTTATTTTAATTATACTGGGATTATCTCACTCCTTTTGCTCGTCTATAGCAATGAGGCGTGAGTAGTATATTTATACTCTTTGGTGATGAGTGAATGCATGTGTAATAATTTTTTACATTATGAAAATGCCGATGTTTTACTTATGTGTCAATGTTTATATCTCTCTTAACTGATGGATGGTTATACTTATAATATGCTCGTGGTTATGAACACTGAGCAGAGCTTAATGCTATATACCATACTATCTATAAGTATTACACACTTCATGCATGATACAGTGATGTACGTAATTGGGCTTTAAGTAATAGTCAGGAGATTGGTTATAGACAAGTTAAATCTCGCCATAGCTAATACTTTTGATTCAATAAATAATTTTGAACTTCGTCATCATTGAATCATCAACTTGACGATAAAATAACTAGAGTAAACCTTTTGAATGGTCCACCTTCAGGTGTACTAGGGTTATTTGATTGATGCATGGTACAAAGACGTTCTGGCTAACCTAATCTATTGTTGTGTTATGGTTTAATATACATCAATCCTACCGGTTAACTTTCCAGTAAAATGAGAATTAATATTTTTAAGGTGGCATTTTCATAAACAAACAGTATAATGCATGTTGCATCCCCGCACTGAAGAGTACCTTTTGTCATTGTCTTTCAAAGTTTAGTTAAGTATTTATTTGATAGTTCTAAGCTCACACCACAAGCTATTTTATTGCACATTACATCCACTATAGTTTTACCATTTTTGTTTTGAATCCTGTCAGTTAGCTCCCTATGGGTTCGACCTCAGGCTTAACCGAGAAATATTGTAATTTGTCAACTTATACTTGGGTGTATGACATAAATTAGGTCAAATTAGATACCTCTTCCAAAAATTTTAAAATATAAAGAGCACTATGTTAAGCATTTAGTTCTTAAGATTTCTTATCGGATTGATGTATTTGGTCAAACGTTAAGTCCTAATTGATAGGGGTGGACCTTGGAATGGTCAAGTGGTCGACATGTGCACAGGATAAGTGTTTGGGAGTGCTCCGTTGCAAGGGAGACTTTCTCCAAACTCTGTATGGGTTACGATCCCGGTGAAGAGGATGTGATGACATATGGCGGGGTTATGTAGCATTCATAGGTACGTCCACGGATTGATGGATAACCAACGGGGTGAGAAAGGACCCTAGATTTTTGGGGCGTAATAGAGAGAGATTTAAGAATCTTCTCTAAACTTGCCTACATCATACATTTGAGAGTTGGACCCTAGTTAGTTTGTTTTTATGATGCCCTTCCCTCTGCATTACATCAATTTGTGGAAATGTTGGCCCAAGAAAGGTTCATAGGAAAGAATCCTAATGAGGCATTCAAAATTTTGATACAATTTTTTAGAGTTCTCAAATGTGGGACTTGACCTCACTAACATTGTCAAAACTAGACCATCCACGTCCCAGGGAGGGAAATATGTGTTGAAAGAGAATGACAACCTGAGGGCCAGAATGACTACTTTGTCTAGAAAGTTAGATGCTCTAAAGATGAAAAGGTCAATAAAGTTTTTGTTGTGTCTCTTACTAACCAATTGTGTGAAATTTGTGCTTGGTTAGGGGCTTGATTCCTTCCATTGTTCCTAATTTCCCAACATGAACCCTTAATGTGTATATGGCTTATGTGTGTGGGTGAGTGTCACTCTCACTTGGGTTCAATGCAAGAAATGAGAAAATGAGTGTGTTAATGAAATGTGTGTGTGTGTGTATGTGAACAAAAGTAACAAAAGTGCTCCCCAAGCGTATAGAGATGATTAACCCTAACTAGTGAAAATTTTGAAAAAAATAAGTATTCAAATAAGTAAGATGAACTAATTAAAACTTATTAATTAAAATCAATTAGAGTTTAGTGTGTAAATTAAAGTATTACCAGTTTTATGTTTGAAATTATAGGGCTTAATGTAGAAATATCGGAGAATACAAGGCCAATACAAAAAGCTGTAAACTATGAAGGACTCAAATGCAAAATATTCATGGAATAGGCCAGCCCCTGACACATGTCAACTCAAGAAGACAACACTTGGAAGCTCAAGAACACAACACCTAACACCACTGCAAGGCACCACCGTCCGAACGACCACCATGGGTGGCTAGCACTTATCCTCCCACCTCGTGCTCTCTCTTGTGCCTATAAACAGGGGTGCTTAGTCTTTCTTCATTCAACCATTCCACTCCATAGAGGTCCGCCACCAAAGAAAGCAAAGAGAGAAATAGAGAAAGAAAGTCAGTTACAAGTCAGTATGTACTATACTCCACCTGCTACTCTGTATTTCTATATTTTTGTTGTATCTTTCTATTCGGATAGTTAAACTACTGTCAATTTGTTGTTTTAATTAATGATAAAGGTGGTTGTGTTTTAAGTGTTCCTTATGCAATTTTTTTTATATTTTACCGTTTAATTTCAGTTATAATGATGGATACCCACCCTCCTTGCTTTTCTATAGCAATAGGGCGTGAGTAGTCGTTTATATACCCTTTAATGAAGGGAGAACATATGTATATTATCGGTTAGATTATGAAAATACTGATGTTTTATTTATATGTTTATGTATATATGTATTATTATGCACTTCATGCATGATACAATGATGTACGTAATTTCGGTGTTGTACTTGGAATTATGTCATCGGTGGATCATCAACCTTCCAGTTAAACAACCACGACGTTCTTATCGGTATGGCTTGTCCTTCACTGGAATGCTGAGGATGTTATACTGATGCATGGTACAAAACCTAAATGATCCTTATGAATGGCTTGTCCTTTTGGGTTATTATGGTCGTTTAAATTACAATATATAACTATATTGCCATCTAACAACCATAGTGTTCCTATCGGTATGGCTTGTCCTCCACCGGAATGCTGAGGATGTTTAACTGGTATATATATATCACAGATAACTTATTGAGTAATTCAAGTATTCCTCATGAATGGATTGTCCTTCTAGTTCACTTGGATTAGTCAATTGGTACATCTATAACTAGCAAATATAAGAAGTTATTGCGTTATGATATAATACCACCAGTTAGCCTAAGAAGTTGTTGGGTTATGGTTTATTATGTACGCATTTACAATCACAAGATCAATTGAATAATTCAAGTATTCCTCATAAATGACTTGTCCTTCTTTTTTGCTTGGATTAATCAATTGACGCATATATAACCAGCTAACCTAAGAAGTTGTTGTGTTATGTTTTAATACCACCAGCTAACCTAAGAAGTTGTTGTGTTATGATTTATATACACCAGACCTACCGGTTGACTTTCCAGTAAAATGGGAGTTAATTGTTATAAGGTAGCATTTCCAGTATTTGACTAATATAAAGTATATGGAATCCTTAAACTGAAGGGTATCTTTTATCTTTTATATTGTCCTTTACAAGTTTATTATTGCACTTTATTTAATTGTCACTGCATTTACTTTATTTAATTAGGCTAGTTATCAATCTAAGCTCACATCACAAGCTATCAAACTATACTGCTTCAAACAACAACTTTATAGTTTTTATTTATTTTATTGTTTAAATTACTAAAAAATCTTTGTGGGATCGATACTTGGACTTAAAACTAAGAAAACTATAATTTGACCACTTATACTTGGGTGTATAATATAATATAATTCAAACACACTAAAAAAGTGCTAATCAAGTTTTTGGCGACGTTGCCGGGAAGTTAAAGTAATTTGAAAAAAATAAAAATAAAAATATATAAAATATTAAAAAGATTTTTATTAGTTTGTTTTATATGTTTTTTTTTTAAATAGCCTATGTCTGTTCATTTATCACTAGGTTCTGTAAATCAGTCAACTCCTTCATCTTCATCAAAATCCATAGTAGAATCCTTTGACTTAAGTATGACTCAAAACGTACCTAGGGAGGAATAAACCAGAGAACAAGAAGTAATTCAAAATACTTGACCATTAAGAGAATATCTACATCCTACAAGAACTAATGTCCCGTTATGTTTTTCTTTTTCAACAGATACTCCAAATATTAATATTAAGCCAGGAACCATACAATTACTACCACAATTCCATGGTTTAGAAGATGAAAACACATATGTTCATATAAAAGAATTTGAAGAAGTCTATGGAACTTTGCAAGATAACTCTGAAATAATCAAATTAAAATTTTTTTAATTTTCTTTGAAAGATAAAGCAAAACTATGGCTTAACGCTTTACGAGCAAATTCTATCAATAGTTGGCGAGCTTTACAAACTGAGTTCTTTAAAAAGTTTTTTCCTGTGCATCGTACTAATACATTAAGACGTCAAATAATGAATTTTATTATAAAAGAAAAAGAAACTTATTATCAATGTTGGGAAAGATTTAAAGATCTTCTCCAATCTTGTCCACATCATGCATTTGAAAACTGGACTTTAGTTGGTTTCTTATATGATGCTCTTCCATCTGCAATGCGATAATTTGTTGAAATTATGGCTCAAGGAGAATTTATGAATAAAAATCCTAAAGAAGCATTTCAATTTTTTGATACTATTTCAGAAAGTTCCCAGATGTGGGACTCAACATCTTCAAACACTGTGGAAAATAAGCCATCTACATCTAAAAGGAAAAAATATATTTTAAAAGACGATGATGATTTAAGAACTAAAATGGTTAGTTTATCTAAAAAATTAGAAGCCTTAGAAATGAAAAAACTTAAGCAAGTAGTTGTTGTATTTGTTACTAATCAAACATGTGAAATTTATGCATTATCAGGACATCTTGCAACAGAATGTCCAAGTATACCTGATTTTAAAGTAGTATTAATTGAACAATCTAATGTTGTTCCAACTTATAATAAACCTTATTCAAATCCTTATTCTATAACTTACAAATCAGGATGGGAAAATTATCTAAATTTTAGTTGGAGAAATACACAACCAACAAATCAAACAAAAGGTTCCCCACAGCTACAAAATCAACAACAATATCAACCGTATCTACCTCCTCAAAGAAGAACTCTAGAAGATAATATGAATCAATTCATTCAAAGTCAAATGAATTTCAATAACCAAACAACTCAAGCTTTTAATGATTTTAAAACTCAAACTTCCCAGAGTATTGAAGACATCAAGAGTCATCTAGCTAAGTTGGCTCAGTCCTTAAGTATTTCAGAGAAAGGAAAGTTTTTATCGCAACCTAAACCTCCACAAAGTCAGAACCAAGCTAATATTGTGTTAACTGAAGCTTCTCCAAGTCAAGTACAAGCAATCACAACACTAAGAAGTGGTAAGGTAATTGATAAAACCATAAAATCCAAAATTTCAAAGAAGATACGTAAGTCAATTCCTGTAAAAGAACCACTTGAATCTGAACCTTTAATTGAAAAGCAACCAAAAATACAAAGCGAAAAAGATCCTTCATGTCCTGTTCCTTCACCTTTTCCTCTAAGGGTTAAACAACTTTCATTTGAAAAAGACCAGTCTGACATTCTCGAGCAATTCAAACAAGTAAAAAATAATATTCCTTTGTTAGATGCAATAAAAAGAGTTCCTGTTTATGCTAAATTATTAAAAGATCTTTGCACAATAAAAAGAAGAACTAATGTACGTAAGAAATTATTTTCAACTGAACAAGTTAATACTATAATACAACGTGATACGCTTCTTATATACAAAGATTCGGGTAGTCCTACAGTCTCATGTGTTATTGGATATTTTTGAATTGAACAAGCTCTGTTAGATGTTGGATCCAGTTGTAATTTAATGCCTTATTCAGTCTATACACAATAGGTTTAAGTGAGCTAAAACCTTCTAATATTACACTACAACTAGCAGACCAATCAATAAAAATTCCATGAGGAGTTGTGGAAGATGTTATTGTCCAAGTTTATCAAATCTATTTTCCAGCAGATTTTATTATTATAGACCCAAAACTAATTTGTCATACATGTGTATCTATACCCTTATTTTAGGTCGACCATTAATCTAAAATATCAAAGCTTTTAAGACACAGAATCAAATGTCAAAATTTTTAAGCCATAATTAAAACCTCTACCCATTAATCTAAAATACGTCTTTCCAGGAGAAAATGAGATTCATCTAGTAATTATATCATCAAATTTATCTGAAATTCAAGAAAAATAACTGACTAAAGTTTTAAAAAATCATCAAAATGTTCTTGGATGGACAATAGCATATATAAAAGGTATAAGTACACTTTTCTATATTCATTGCATCTATTTAGAAGAGGATGCTAAACCATCTCGTCAAATGCAAAGAAGATTGAATCCACATTTAGAGCTCCCTTGGAAAGTAGGCGGGTGTTGGCGTAGAAATTCTCGAAGGACTACCATCCTCCGATTCTCATTCCCGTTGCCCGGTACTTGGACTAGTGGATGAGCTCCACCATTGTGGTTGTGGTTGTTGTTGTTCCCATTCTGGTGTTGCACCAGAGTGGTGAGCTCCCTTAAGCACTGATAGATGCCATTCATGGCATCGGGTGGTGGTGGTGGTGGTGGATTTGCTTGGCCTCCACGATCACGCCCACGTCCACGTCCTCGTACTCCATCCATCCTGCACATCAATTCACAATTTAGTTCTTTGATGTACAAGAC